>CM035357.1:6674552-6929552 GCA_020137815.1 Hormiphora californensis
AGGAGGGGAGGGGGATTTAAAAGGGCAAAAAAGGGTAGAATTAAAGGTTTTTATTAGTATGATTTTAATTAAAAAGGGAAGAAGGGGCAGAGGGGGAAAACAAAACGCAAAAAGGAGGCCACTTTTAGGGGGCACGCAAAAGATGGGGGGAAAGGGGAAGGAGGGACAGGAGTAAATTGGGGAGCTAAAACGGGAGGAAAAAATTTCCCTTTTACCTATTTTCATTCCAAATAAACCCAAATTCAATAGTTTAAACCCCCAAACCACGGGATTTAGGTTAATTTTGGGTTTTTTTTTCCCCTTCCCTCCTTTATGGTGATTTTAAAAGTTAAATTTTTTTTTTGTGGGGGTTTGTTTTTTTTTTTTTGGTGTTTTTAAAAGGCGGACCCTATAGGCAATTTCCGGAGGGGGAAAGGGTTTGGGAAAATGCGATTTCTCGTAAATTAAATAAAAAAGGGAACTTGCCGTCAGCACAACTTTTTTCCCTCCTGTTGGGTGAAGGAATTTTTGGCCCTTTGGTTTTTAATTTTTTTTACCCTTTTGTGGATTTTGGGGGTTGTGAAGTTCCCCCCCTTGCCACAATTTGTAAATTCGGTTGCCAACTTGGGGGTGTAAAAGGGTTTGGATATGAGGGGGAAGAGAGAGAGGAGGGGGGGGAGGGAGTAAGGAGGGGGGGTTTAAAGAAAGGAGCAGAAAAGGGGGGGGGGGGGGTTAAAATTTTTGGGGGGGGTAAATTTGTACAATTTCTTAAAAGGGACCTCATTTGCCCCATTTTTTCATTAGAACATATGGGGGGTGATTATAAAAATGCTGATTATGGTCGTTATTGCCGGACCTCTGTTTTAATTCTCGTATCTATTTTTAGATCCTTGTTGCACCTGTCAATGCGATGCTGAATTCCTGAGTCCTGACCACTCGCTCCGTGCAAGAAAGGGTCAGTTCAATGCCTGACAGGTTGATTTGTTTTAACCGTTTGTCACGCAGTGGCTGCCCCGGCCCCCAGGCAGTATTTGAATGAAATTACTGTTCCGTTACAACTTCAACCGTCTGTCTATAGCTCCATCAGAGGGTTCATTCAGACAGATCCGTAATTAACTCCCTAACTGAACCCTTACTCAATTGTCAGGTACATCGCGCGAAGAGGACGGTCTTATATGAGACATTTACTCAACATAACTGGACCCTTACTCAACAACTCCCTAACTGAACCCTTATAAAGATGGGGTAAAGATCTTCTAATTCTAAACAGATATATTCAGATAACTGATATTTCTTTGTAAAGCTATTTTAGTCAGACTAATTACATTATAAGTTACCATTTCTTTACCTAAAATGGGTTGAAACAAGCCACCAGTTTAAATTAAACTACTTTCCCGAATGGTAGTGAAATGATTCAGTTAAATTTAGCCTGTCTCCCCGTATAATAGGGACCCTATGCGATCTGACAACTCCATTAGGGTTGTCAGATCGCATTCGATTTGCTTCTACATATTATATAGCCGCTAGAGTCTAACTTTAGTTCTATCATAGACTGATTCGAGAACTCGCTACAATTACTTGACATATTCTTTGAAACGAACCTGATGTTTGGTTACGAAGTCACCCCTAATATTGCATAGAGGTGAGCTATTATTAACGCAGAGGGGTAATTTCATTACCAACCTGATGTAGACTCTGTAGACTCTGTGTGTAGTAGAAGGTGACATGTTAACCAGACCAAGTTTCGTGTTATCTGTCTGCTCTGTTCGGGTAGTATGTTCTCAGATCGTAGTTGGGACAGTGTCCCCTCTACCCAACATGTCACATCCTGAAATGGGTTGTTGTTGTTGAGTAATGGGTGCAGGTGGGACTCAAAAAGGTTATTGAGTGAGCTGATTTACTACCCACACCCAGTGGGTTACCCGCTCTATATCGTGAAAGGGGGAGTAAACCCCAGCTGAGGTAAAGATACCCATAGATTATAGAAATCCATTTATTTCTACCCCAATTTGCCCACCACCAATCACTCAATTTACCACTTTAAATCTCTTCTTTTAGAATCCCGCCAGATTACGTCGCGTCGCAATACTGACACCTATAATAACTGTCAATCTATTATTGGAAGTGACAACCGTTTTATTGTAACCAATTTATACCGAAGATTTAGAACAATTGTCCGGTACTGATCCTTTGTTCGGTGAAAGGGGGGGGGGGAGGAGAGTTCGTATATTGTAAAACTTGTACTACTATAATCACTGTTTAGTAGAAAGTGCTAGTAACTATACGGCCAATATACCAGCAGCTAACAGGTGGCAAGTTAATGAAACCTATATTAATATGAAGCCCTCAAATGCAAACCTAACCGTGTGAAATGTGTGTCTGTAGGAAACCCAAAACATGGTTCTGTAGTAATCTATTGTATGCTCCAGAGGATGGCATTATATCAAGATAATGAATTTTTAAATAAAATGATCGAAGGTGCTTCAAAGATGCTTGGAGTGAGAGGATGGGAGATGTATGGTAGTGAATTAAAGTGAGAGAGAACAGCCCCGATTTTGATGAAACTTGGTCAGAATAGTGTTTGGTGTCTAATTAGAAGTCAAAAAAATTTTTAGTGCTCAAATTCTAAATTTAGGATTTTTAGGTTTTTAAGGTTTTTCGGCTTTTATGGGTTTCAGGAACGTTCTAGAACAAAATGAATAAAACCATCTTTCTCGGCATTAAATTCTGCATCGATTATAGTGGTTATAAACCTTTCTATGACGTAAGGTTCAGAAGTTATCGAGAAAAAGCCCAAACGGGTACATGTGTTAGGGGCGGGTTCATGTATTAGGCTAACCGGCGAACCTCTTGTCAGAACACCATGTTATAGGGTGTCAACGCGTATTGATAAGGAGATCATTTTAGTGAAAATTATTTTGATCTGCGATGTCTGTGTAACGAATGAAACCTAAAAAACCTTACTGAATGAAGCATACCCGTTTGGTTAAAACATGTGGTGAGGTTTTTTAGGTTTCATTCGTTACACAGACATTGCAGATCAAAATAATTTTCACTAAAATGATCTCCTTATCAATACGCGTCGATTGACACCCTATAAAATGGTGTTCTGACTAGAGGTTCGCCGGTTAGCCTAAAACATGAACCCGCCCCTAACACATGTACCCGTTTGGGCTTTTTCGCGATAACTTCTGAACCTTACGTCATAGAAAGGTTTATAACCACTATAATCGATGCAAAATTTAACGCCGAGAAAGATGGTTTTATTCATTTTGTTCTAGAACGTTCCTGAAACCCATAAAAGCCGAAAAACCTAAAAATCCTAAATTTAGGATTTGAGCACTAAAAATTTTTTTGACTTCTAATTAGACACCAAACACTATTCTGACCAAGTTTCATCAAAATCGGGGCTGTTCTCTCTCACTTTAATTATAAGATCATTCATAGAGCGAGGGAATAATTCTATCTAAATTGTCTCCCCGGTAGTGGTATCAGGTATAGCAGGCTGAGTTATCATATTAATATGGGAGCCGGTTCAAGGGCCTATAGTTCCATTAAGGATGTCGGAGCACGTTAATAGATTCTCGTTTTTAAAAGCTATTTATATATGGATCCTACTTTGCACTGTATCGATCTATTAAAGGACCGTGAGAGCTTAAAGAAATGTTTTATAAGAATCAAATTCTGCAAAAATCGAATTTATCTAACTTTTGGCAACCCCATGTTCTTAAATTTTCTAATTTTTTCCTTAGATTAACTATCTATTTAGTGACTAGAAACTAGATATATTAGGGGAGCAAGGGCTAGATATTATAGGGATTCCCATCCCTACATACCCGTGAGGGTGAAGAGGTATACTCCATGGTAGATAGACACTGTCCAACCAGTTGGCATGCAGCCTGTCTGATCCACTGATGGGGATACACCAACAAATCACCTAACTTATCTGAGGGAGAGGGAGGTACATTAACAAGATTAACAACAATATTATGGTAGTAGGAGACACTAGCGTGGTACGCGCAAAAAAATGCGCGCCACACACCTGTTATTTTAGGTATGTGGCGAACATTTTTTTGCGTGTACCACGCTAGTGTCTCCCACTATGGTACTAAATCAATAAATTGACTAAGGAGCTTTTTGGGAGCTCTGTGTTTCCAGTCTTCAGCTCATGAGAGGTACAATTGTAGCCAATAAAAGGTGTTATATACGCAGTCTCTCCAGGGGGGTTGTGTAAATTGAGTTGCTTAGCAACAATCTCAGTTCACAATTCATAACTTACCAACCACCATCTTTGGTAGGTCCTTTCCCTCTGTCAGTTTGAGTAGGTTGACAATGGCCGTGTAGAGCACCTAGAAAGAGAAAGGGGGATAGAGAGATGGGGGATAGAGAGAGGGGGGGGATAGAGAGATAGAGAAAGTTGTTTGACCATTTTCAAGAGCACAAAAAACTCTTTAGTTATTCGAATATTGATAGATCAGACCTTTTAGAGAGTATCAGTAGGCACTATAGACAAGGGTACTTTCAAATGAGCCTTTTAGGAAACATTTTACAGTATTTAATGGAACCTGTCAGCCCTCAACTGTTTGCTCTGGTATTATATTCTCAGATTCATCAGCTGTATAATAATGCAGATCAATGATCACACACTCTTGTGTGTTAATGCTCTTTTGTGTTGTCGTGATTTACTATTTGTAGTAGGCATATATTATATAGTGATAATATAGTGCTAATATGTAGTCAACTTCCATACAACAAAACATTGTGGCGTTTACTCGAACTTAGTCTGTATAAGAGAGGTACCTGTCAGCTCTCTTGCACCGGGGCGTGATGCACAGAAACCTGACAAGTATAACCTCTCTCTCACTGAGGGGTCAGAACATGACAACCTAGGTCCTAGAGTTGCTGGACCCTCTCTTAACTATTAGAATATGACATCCTAGGTCCTAGAATATGACAACCTAGATCGTTACTGGACCGGCAGGAGGGCCAGGGGCACTATCTCTCTCTTTGTAAGCCTAGCTAGTAGTTATACCTGATCACGCACGGTAGTACTGGCCTCATTCTCACCATCAGTCAGTGTGCAGTGGGTTGCTATCACACCCGATAGCAGGGACACAAAACCTAAAAAGTGTTGAGTTATTGAGATTTAATACAAAAGTCAAAAAGCAAAAGCAAAGATAATTTGGGTAAGGGAAGTGAATGAGGAAGAGATTTAGCGATGATATTTAGCTATACAAGGGTATGATATTACAGGGGGGGGGGGTCGGGTGACAATAATACAGTTTTAGAACTAGATAATATAATAGACGATATGGTACGCGTGAGAATCTATTCAGCATCTCATTTTGCTTTTAGCTAAGAGCTGATACATTAGTATCATTAGTGTCAATGGCGCTCCCAGAGACTTGGAAACTGCTAAGGGATAATGGCCAATGTATTATCCGGTAGTGGTAAGATATATCACTAAACTATTGATCCTTATTGAAGGCTAACATAATTCAGTACCAAAGAACCCCCCTCTCAGTCTAGATAGAATTCCCCATCTCAGTCTAGATTTAAACTTACCGTTTGCTCGTTTAGCAGTTGCTTGATCGTGCAGAATACCTATCAACTGTACTCCCAAGTATCTGTGCTTTACCTGTTAACAAGATAGATCAGCAATTATTTGTCTCACAAGACACTGCCCTCTCCGAGTGTGTGTGACATTACAGTCATGTTGTAGTACAAGTAACTTCATTGTTAAGGGATGACAAGTAATTGTTAATCAATTCAACACCTCGAATTTTCATGGTGTTTCATACCTTTTTATCAGTAGACCAGCTGTCTATCACAGTGAATATCTTGTTCTGGTGCTCCTCAGGAGATCTTCTCACCAGAGAACTGACTATCAAACCTAGAGAACGGAATATTATTGAGTTTCACAGATTAAAGAGAAACAACGACTTTGCAGTACTAATGGTTTCCCAGTTCTGTTTTTATAACATGTTGTCTAGAGTATGGGGCGGAGTTTCTATATTATGCTCTATTTTTACTCCTTTCCCGCTAAACTATGGCTTGTACATGTCAAAAACTTTTAAATTTAAGGGAGGCCGGAGGAAATAGATTTAATACCACTGTATGCACCTTTCTGAACTTCCTCGCTGCTCTTTCTAATACTCAGTGACTCCAACTAAATAATATGCAACCTATAAGGACTCATTTGTTTGCCATTTTTAGGACTGATTTGATTCACACGCCACGTGGTTACTGCTAAATTAACTTTCAGAGTGTCATAATTCCCACCCAACTTACCTGTCAAGTTTTAATACATGACTTGCTGTCCGCAGAGAGTTAATAAATGTCAAATGGGTTAACCACCGTGCAGTCGAAGGAACCCCGACGGAATTTTCAGGAATGTTAGGGGAGAAGCAGAGAGATAGAGTAAAGTATGCGTGATTTATTATACCACTTGACTAGTGATGCCTGACAACTTAATTAAGCAATATTGTGAAAGCGGATGTTGGTGTTAAATTATTCAAGGGGAACCAGTGAGGTTAGAATATCAAAAATCCATTACTGAGTGATATTGTGACTATAGAGCCTAGATAGTATAGACCTCACATTCATACAATACGACTGGTACTATCCTCAATAATACATCTTTCAATGGGGGTTGCTTTTAGTGCCCTGCAGCCACACCTTGTAGTAACCTCTATCTCTCTATCTCAACAGCTGCTTTCATACACTCGTGTGACCCTCTGCTAACCAGCCGCTAACCCACACTCGTGTGACCCACTGCTAATCTCAACAGCTGCTTATCTAAAACTCAACGGCTGCCTACACCCGTGTGACCCACACCCCCTGCTAACCAGCCGTTATCCCACACTCCTGTGACCCCCTCCCCAACTCACCGGCTGCCTTCCTGCACTCCACATTATCATCTGACACAATAACAGCAGCAAGACTCATGAAGAATACCAGGGAGTACTCAGAGAGGGTGTCGGGTGGTAACCTACTGATAACCATGTTAACCAGCTCCAGGGCTGATAACCGTCCATCTTTGAAACCATACCTGGACAGAGTGGTTGGGGGGTTTAGTTTACCAAGAGGTTGGGGAAGTAAGCTGGGGGAACCGGGTTTAGCTAGGGGGAAGTGGGGGTGAAATAGGAGGGCTGGACAGGGTGATTGGGTTGGTTACGAAGTCACCCCTAATACCCTGTGTGAGCTTTTGCGGAGGGTATGGTTGGGGTTAGTTAGGGTTAGCTCGGGGGAATGGGGGTGAAATAGGAGGGCTAGAGGTATATGGGGATTAGATGAAGGTCAATCAGTGGAGTTGGTGTCTGGTGATGTTCAAGCAGAGTAAGAATGTTCCCCACTTGGGGTTTTCGATGAAGTTATCACGGCCCTGACCCCCTTGAAAAGATAAAACTTCATCTTTGGAGGAAGATGTTGTCGAGTGAAATATTTATGAAGTCTCTTATTAGATAAGATATATTATATCTTATCGGTTATTAGATATATGACCGTGGGAAAAGTGGTAGCTATTGTTTCCGATCCCCCGAATCCTTCAAATTGGATCACGTCTCCGTGTGTGGTCGATATATTGACACTTGACAGGGGAGGAGAAATCATGGCGGGTGTCCTGCTGGTAATTACAGCAGCACCGTATTCATTTGCTACATGTTAAATAGTTGGTATCGTCATGTCTTATATATATATATATATATACCTCGACCAAAACGCGGAGTTTTTACGTCAGCCGACCCGAAACCGGATTAAATTTGGCCACCCGCTGGTCTCAGGGCCTCCAAATATGTCAAAATATGGCTGAATTGTCATTTGGGGTCATGCAGACCTTTTAATTACATGTAATTACCCTTTAATTACATGTAATTACATTTTAATTACATGTAATTACTTCCAATTACATTCCAATTACTTCAGCACCTCGAGAGCTTTCGAACGCACCCTAGAACACCTTTCTACTCCTTCTAATTGCCGAGTTCTGTATACCCCTTATTTTGACTGTTTTTCGCGTCCTACCCCTTATAGGTTTGGGTATGGTCATCGCCACACCCCCTATACGTCGCGGGACCTCGAGACCTTTCCAACGAGCCATAGAACACCTCTCTACTACTTCAGGGGGCTTCAAAACTTTCACTCTAAAAATATCTATGGTTATGGTTTTATGGTTTATGGTTACCTCGACCAAAACGCGGAGTTTTTACGTCAGCCGACCCGAAACCTGATTAAATTTGGCCACCCGCTGGTCTCAGAGCCTCCAAATATGTCAAAATATGTCTAAATTGTCATTTGGGGTCATTTGGACCTTTTAATTACATGTAATTACCCTTTAATTACATGTAATTACCCTTTAATTACATGTAATTACTTCCAATTACATTCCAATTACTTCAGCACCTCGAGAGCTTTCGAACGCACCCTAGAACACCTTTCTACTCCTTATAATTGCCGAGTTCTGTATACCCCTTATTTTGACTGTTTTTCGCGTCCTACCCCTTATAGGTTTGGGTATGGCCATCGCCACACCCCCTATACGTCGCGGGACCTCGAGACCTTTCCAACGAGCCATAGAACACCTCTCTACTACTTCAGGGGGCTTCAAAACTTTCACTCTAAAAATATCTATGGTTATGGTTATGGTTTTATCTCGACCAAAACGCGGAGTTTTTACGTCAGCCGACCCGAAACCGGATTAAATTTGGCCACCCGCTAGTCTCAGGGCCTCCAAATGTGTCAAAATATGTTTAATTTTCATTTGGGGTCATTTAGACCTTTTAATTACATTTAATTACCATTTAATTACATGTAATTACATTTTAATTACATGTAATTACTTTCAATTACATTCCAATTACTTCAGTACCTCGAGAGCTTTCGAACGCACCCTAAAACACCTTTCTACTGCTTCTAATTGCCGAGATCTGTATACCCCTTATTTTGACTGTTTTTCGCGTCCTACCCCTTATAGGTTTGGGTATGGCCATCGCCACACCCCCTATACGTCGCGGGACCTCGAGACCTTTCCAACGAGCCATAGAACACCTCTCTACTACTTCAGGGGGCTTCAAAACTTTCACTCTAAAAATATCTATGGTTTTATGGTTTTATGGTTATGGTTTTTTTTTCATCTGGTATTAAGGGCCTGTCGGCTCGGCCCCGTTGTTTTTAGGGGGGATGGGTTGAGTTTGGGTTATATTCGGGTCGGGGGGCCTTGCCAGGCCCCGAATGGTTTATGGTTTATGGTTTTTTTTCATCTGGTATTAAGGGCCTGTCGGCTCGGCCCCGTTGTTTTAGTTTTAGGGGGGATGTTTTAGGGGGGATGGGTTGAGTTTGGGTTATATTCGGGTCGGGGGGCCTTGCCAGGCCCCGAATGGTTATGGTTTTTTTTTCATCTGGTATTAAGGGCCTGTCGGCTCGGCCCCGTTGTTTTAGTTTTAGGGGGGATGTTTAGGGGGGATGGGTTGAGTTTGGGTTATATTCGGGTCGGGGGGCCCTTGCCAGGCCCCGAATGGTTATGGTTATGGTTTTTTTTCATCTGGTATTAAGGGCCTGTCGGCTCGGCCCCGTTGTTTTAGTTTTAGGGGGGATGTTTTAGGGGGGATGGGTTGAGTTTGGGTTATATTCGGGTCGGGGGGCCTTGCCAGGCCCCGAATATATATATATATCGAGGCTAAAATCTCAAACATTACGGCAGCATTACCTCATTTTTACAAACTCTATAAAATGCTCATGCCCGTAAACCATCATGCATCTTCCCTGCCTTGACTTGACAAATTGTGCGTATAAAGCTGGGAAGACGGGGAGAGAGAGAGAGAGAGAGAAGAGAGAGAGGAGGAAAAAGAAGGGGGGAGAACCGAGGAAGAGAGGGAAGAGAGGGGGGGGGGGGGGGGAAAAAGGGGGGGGGAAAATGTTTTTTTTTTCTTTTTCCCCCCCCCAAACCACCCCCCCCCCCCTCCTTTTTCCCCCTCCCCCCGTGGTTTTCCCCCCGGCCTCCCTTTTTTCCCTTTGGGCTGCTGCTTTTCCCCATCCATTATATTGCTCCTTTATATCGGTTTTAGTGCTAAAACCGGTTTTTGTTTTTGATTTTTACTTTCGTTAAAAGTGGGACTGATTTATTAGGTATTACAACTTCATAGGAATCAAGCTATTATTAATGCAAGAATTTTAATGACTTTCAAAAGGGGGATAAACTTTTATCAGATCACTTCCAATTTAACTTGAACACCCAAACGGTTTTTTTAAAAACAAATTATTTGTTTTTTATCTTACTCCAGTTGTTTTGTTAAAGATTCATTTGGACCAAAGTAGGCTTCTTCCCAGTGGGTAGTGGATAAAATCTGAGGGAAACCGCAAAAAAAATTTTTAGTATTTTCAGCTTTGGGTTTTTTTAGTGGTAAATTTAAAGTGGTTTTTGGGGGGGGTTTTGGGCCCTCTTCCCCCAAATTTAGAAAACCAAGTAGAATCAGTAGTGCCTTATGGAAGTTGGAAATTTCCACGGAACCAATGAATAGTGTTATTTCAAATTTGCACACTCATGCTCCAAAACTCTCTATTTCTAATTTTTTAATGTCCGTGACCTTTATGCACAGTCCAGGGGGGTTTTTCACAGAAAAGAACTAGAATTCCAAGGTTCTTTATATTGGGTACAGGCCCTTTTTTAAAAATATATATAAGTGAGGGCAGAATATATCTCATTCCCTGGGGGAAACCCAGTTTTTACAAGATATTATTAGCACACACAATTTTACAGCTGTTTATATTTTACTTTTTTTCTAGTATTTTATCTAAGCTTTTCTATTGTCTTCTATTTTTTTGGGGTCGTTCCCAACCCTTTTCCAAGGTTAGTGGGTGTTTTCTCTGCTTTCCCAAAACTGTCTTTTTTTTGTTTATTTGGTGGGGTGATCAAAAAAAAAGAAAAAAAAAGGGGAAAAAAGAAAGGGGGAAAAAAAGGGAAAATGAAGGTTTTTTTTTTTTTTTTTTTTTTTTTTTTTTTTTTTTTTCCCCCCCCCCCCCCCCCCCCCCCCCCCCCCCCCCCCCCCCCCCCCCCCCGGGGGGGGCCCTAATAAAATTCCCCTTTTTTGGTGGGGGTTCAATATAAAAAGGGTTTAATTTACTCCCGAAACCCGATTTTTTTACAAGTTTATTTTTTACCCCAAAAACAATTTATCACTTTTTAAATTGTATTACTTTTTTCTAGATTTGTTATCAAACTTTGTCGGGAAATTGTTTTCTATTTATTGGGGATCTCTCCAAAAACCAATTTATACCGTAAGGTGTCAGTGGTGTTAAAAAACTTTTAATCTATCACTAGATCATGATGCTGTGTGTATTTTGTTCATTTGAGTGGCCAACATGGTGTATGGCTGGGAAGCAGGAGGGAGGGGGAAGGAGAGAAGAGAGAAAGAGAAGGAAGGTGGAATAAGAGTCTCTCCTCTCTCTCTTCTTTTCTCTCCCTCTCTTCTCTCTCTCTCCTCGCTCTCCTTCTCCCCTCTCTTTTCCCCTCTTTTCTCCTCTCTCTCTCTCTCTCTCCCCCTCTCTCTCCATCTTCTCACCCTTCCGGCCTTTTATCATCCCCCCCCTTTTCTCCTCATTAACAAAATTTCCCTTTTCTATCCCTCAACCCCTTATTTCTCCCCTTTTTTCCTCTCCTTTACTTATCTAATCTCCCCCCCTTTTCTCAAACCCCTTCCTATCCCCTCCTTCTCTCTCTCAACTTCACTCACTCTTTCTCTTTTATTTTTAGGGTTTCGAGCTTTTAACTATATGATACCATTAATGGTAATCCCAATTTTAGGATGGAAATTTTTCCTTTCTATGAGCAACCCCCCCCCCCCCATGTATTGAAATTGTGCTTAATAGAGTGTCGTACTTGGTATTTTAAAAAATAATTTAAAATACCATTTTAACATTTTAACATTTACGCATTTTAACATTTTAACATTTACGCACTCGTTGCCACTTTAATATGTATCCCTGATCTTAATAATCTTAATAATTGACCGAATAAAAGTCTAGAATTATAACTCTCAACTTGAGACTAGAATAACTCTCATCTTGATTCTAGAATTATAACTTTCTGAACACCTTGTAACTCACAATCAACCCTCTCTACAGTCTACACACCCCTCTAAAGTCGGATTTTTTGAAGTTGTCACCCCCTGTGTGGCGCACGATGTTTTATTTGCGAGTCGGAAACATGTTTTGGCTCTATTTTGGCTCTCACGCCATTGCTTCTTGACCGATTTCGTTGATCAAAAGTTTTACGGACTCACAAAATTATGCTCTTTCCGGTGATATGCGGTTTTATGGCGTAAAGTGAGAGTGAGTGGGGGCTGTCACGCGCAAATACGACGCCGCACTCGGAAAGGGGGGGGGGTGACAACTTCAAAAATCTGACTTTTCGCCACATCTCTCTAAACCTTTCACACCCGTTTTATAATGACTATATTTGAACTGCGTCGTAGATGCGAGATCAGCATCCAATTCACAAATTAGGATTCAAATAGCATTGTCAAGGTGTATTCAGCACAATGGATTTGATAATTCTCGCACCATATAACTCATACAATATGATTTATTCAGAATAATCATTTCTTTGAGTTGCATCTTTAAAGTGCTAGTTGAATGGTTTGCTGTCTGTGGATTCTAGAGCATAATTTCCCTGTCTGGGCATTCTAGAGCATAATTTCCCTGTCTGGGCATTCTAGAGGATCATTTCCCTGTCTGGGGCTTACCTGTCTGGCTTGAGTGCGAGCAAAGTCTGATTGACCCACGACGCTCAGTTCAAATACTCGCTCCATTAATTCTGGGATCTGAAGATCAAGATATTAATGGGATGCGAGTCGGGTGGTCTAATCTAGAAGAGTGGGATATATTATTTATAGGATATGAGATAGCGAGTGGGGGGCAGGGGAGGCGATATCCAAATGTTGTGTTTTATAATCCCACACCATTCAAAATATAACAGCATCTCTTTTACGCAGGCCCTTTTACCTAGTAAAACATCTGGGCCATAGATCGTAGGACGACTAACTATAATGATAGTTGACCCAGGCTGAGCAGTGAATGGTGTCAATGATCAATTTTCTAGAAACTCTGATATCTCTCTCTCTCTCTCTCTCTCTCTCTCTCTCTCTCTCTCTCTCTCTCTCTCTCTCTCTCTCTCTCTCTCTCTCTCCCTATCCCTTTCTCTCATTATCCCTCTTACCTCTGGTAGGATTATGTCCCTAGACAAGATGGATTTGAGGAGAGAGAACGCTGTGGCTTGTCGGTTTCGATTATGGATATCGTCTGCGATGTACTGCAATAGTGCCTGGAAGGGAAGTGGTTAGGCTCAACCACTCCTAACCACAGCTTGTAGTTGACGCAGAATTATGCAGTACAACTACAAGCTTGAGTTAGGGGTACTGGCGGGCGAGACCGGTATATATAGTGAGTCAGGAGGAGAGTTGTAGCGGCGGGAATACTGCTGGCGATGTTTTTCTCAGTTTAATCTTTCATTTGTTGTATTCATTTATTAGATTAGATAATTGAGACTTTGAAACAGTTTGAAGTATTTAATAATCTATTAATAGATTGAGATACACTATATATTAAGTTATCTTGTCACCACAGTTTCTATTAATAACAATATTACGTTACTGTCACTATTATATGCTACCCCGCTTCTTCCCATGACGCAAGGTGTGCAGCTGTTATATTTACCTTCAGTTCACCCTCGGTGAAGTTAAAATCCCTGTATTCACGCAGCACTACCGTCAATACCTACAAGTTTGTGTTGCTTATTAGAGAAAATAGAATTTAATAAATAAAAGTTTTATTGTTTGTGAATTTAAAGGTTGACAAGATACCTAATCAGAACAGTTGATGAACGTGACTCAGGTTGTAAACAAAATGTGTCCTATATATTGAAAAATGCGACGGCTGCTTCTAAAAATATACATAATATTATTAATTAGTGAAAGTGTTATTATATTTGAATACCACGCTATAGTTTTTAATCAATTGTTTAAACCCCCATGACTTGTTTATTCCATTATCCTATTTTTATAAATCCATCTCACGACTGCTTCTAGAACTAAATGAGGTCGCATGGGATTCTAACGCAGCAGTTCTATTAACCTATCATTATAAGTAGTCAGGGGGGGGGTAGTCAGGACATGAATCATGATAATAATGAGGTGCTGATATAGAATGGAAAACTATTATAGAATGGGGTTCTCAATCGACGGGAGATATGAATGGTTCTCGATAGATGTTGTTTTATTTGACACGTCATGATAATTGTATTCTAAATCTAATAATAAATTCCTGCTAACGCAACATAATATACTCAATACTGTCACGCGACCACGTTCTTGTTCGTGTAATCCATACCACTACCATTATTGTTTAAAACTACGGCCATGGCCTTAAATAAGAACTGAATCTGCTATTTCTTGCTATTCTCAATTCCTCTTGGTATCGAAGACACCTCACACTCTGTTTAGACCTAGCTCAGGTCGCCGGGCGCTGGCAAGGGGTAACTTCGTAACCAACAATTCCTCCCGTAGCTCAAACTATGTTTATTGTATGATCGCAAAAGGCAAGCTTCCCCTCGTCCGACCCGAAGTTGGGAGATTCGTCGAAACAGCAACCTTCAGGCTGTTAAAATATTTTTTGATGCGCGGCGGCCTGTTTATTATAGTAGGGTCGGTTGTGGGAAGTTGGGTCTGGAATTTTAAATTTGACTTTCTGATATGATTAGGGACTCTATAAAAAGTCCAAAGTACCATCCCACAGGTCTCTACCACCCCCGGTTCACTAATTAGTCGTAATTATGTGATTTATGACGTTATCGCCAATTAGCACTAATAATGCCAGTTCCTGGTCACTTAGAGCTTAGATTTTGATACCAGCTGATAGAGGATCACTAGATTTTTCCGTTTGGCTGGCGGTTGGCTGGCACCACGTGGGATTAGGGGTTTAGGTCGTCGTGGGAGTTCGACATTGGTCGCGTTCGATCGGGCTCGATGAGGTGATCAAAAGCTAGTGGGCCAGACCTTGGCCCCACCCCGTTCTTGGCTTATTGGGCTTTTTCGGTTTCCCGCCAAAATATTTTCCCGCCATATATGCTTTATTTTTTGCCCCTGCACTGCCACTGCACATTTTTTTAATTGCTTATAATTAATTTGATAATCAATTTTGAATATTCCCACTTTTTGTAGACCTTTCTATATGCTTGAACTACATTACTGCAAAATTGTAGGCCGTTATTTATAGCAGAACGGAAAATATTTTCAAATGCTCAGGGGCAATGCTCAAGGGCACCAGAAAAATGTCCATTTTTTAATTGCTTATAATTAATTGGATAATTAATTTTGAATATTCCCACCTTTTGTAGACCTTTCTATATGCTTGAAGAGCATTCCTACAAAGTTTCAAGTCGATATTTCAAGCAGATCGGGAGATAATTGCGGCTCAGGTGCCCCTGGGCCACTTTTGTTAGTGCGAGGGCAATTTTAAAATTTTAATTGCTTATAATTAATTAATTAAGTAAAAAATCAAAAATCAGGCTCCGTGGTGACTCTTAGTTATACCACTAGAACATGCCTACAAAGTTTTAGATCGATATGTCAAACAGTGTGGCCACAGTTTGAATTTTAAAATTGCCCAGGGGCAGTTTTTTCAAATGCTCGGGGGCAAAATTCAGGGGCACCAGAAATGTCCATTTTTGCATGCCTATAACTCATTGATTACTTAATTTTGACTATTCTAACTTTTTGTAGATCATTTTTTATGCTTGAAGAGCATTCCTACAAAGTTTCAAGTCGATATTTCAAGCAGATCGGGAGATAATTTCGGCTCAGGGGCAATGCCCAGGGGACAGAACACCCCATGCTCAGGGGCACGGTGCAGGGGCTACTTTTTAATTACCTATAATTAATTAATTAGGCAAAAAAATCAAAAATCCGGCCACGTTATGACACGTAGTTATACTACTAGAACACGCCTACAAAATTTCAGGTCGATATCTCAAAAAATGTGGCCACAATCGCTGCCTGAAATTTGCCCCCCCCCCCCCCCCCCCCCCCCCCCCCGAAAAAAAGACCTACGTTTGTATATATAGGGCCGGCTTTTTGGATTTGGTGCAGGGGCAAAAATTTTTTTTTCTTCGTTTTTTCTGTTTTCTTCGGGTCGGAGGTGCCTGCCGGCACCTAAATAGGGCCGGCTTTTTGGATTTTGTGCAGGGGCAAAAATTTTTTTTTCTTCGTTTTTTCTGTTTTCTTCGGGTCGGAGGTGCCTGCCGGCACCTAAATATGCGTTATTTTTTTTTGCCCCTGCACTGCCACTGCACATTTTTTTAATTGCTTATAATTAATTGGATAGTTAATTTTGAATATTCCCACTTTTTGTAGACCTTTCTATATGCTTGAAGAGCATTCCTACAAAGTTTCAAGTCGATATTTATAGCAGAACGGAAAATATTTTCAAATGCTCAGGGGCAATGCTCAGGGGCACCATAAAAATGTCCATTTTTTAATTGCTTATAACTCATTGATTACTTAATTTTGAATATTCCCACCTTTTGAAGACCTTTCTATATGCTTGAAGAGCATTCATACAAAGTTTCAAGTCGATATTTCAAGCAGATGGGGAGATAATTGCAGCTCAGGTGCCCCTGGGCAACTTTTGTTAGTGCGGGGGCAATTTTAAAATTTTAATTGCTTATAATTAATTAATTAAGTAAAAAATCAAAAATCAGGCTCCGTGGTGACTCTTAGTTATACCACTAGAACATGCCTACAAAGTTTTAGATCGATATGTGAAACAGTGTGGCCACAGTTTGAATTTTTAAAATGCCCAGGGGCAGTTTTTTCAAATGCCCGGGGGCAAAATTCAGGGGCACCAAAAATGTCCATTTTTGCATGCCTATAACTCATTGATTACTTAATTTTGACTATTCTAACTTTTTGTAGATCATTTTTTATGCTTGAAGAGCATTCCTACAAAGTTTCAAGTCGATATTTCAAGCAGATCGGGAGATAATTTCGGCGCAGGGGCAATGCCCAGGGGACAGAACACCCCATGCCCAGGGGCACGGTGCAGGGGCTACTTTTTAATTACCTATAATTAATTAATTAGGCAAAAAATCAAAAATCCGGCCACGTTATGACACGTAGTTATACTACTAGAACACGCCTACAAAATTTCAGGTCGATATCTCAAAAAGACCTACGTTTGTATATAAAGGGCCGGCTTTTTTGGATTTTGTGCAGGGGCAAAATTTTTTTTTCTTCGTTTTTTCTGTTTTCTTCGGGTCGGAGGTGCCTGCCGGCACCTAAATGCGGAGTATATACATCAGTCAATAACCCAATTCCTCCCACTATATAGCTATGTTTGTGATTGGTTGCACTATGCAGAGCATCTCAGTCCTCATCATGATACTACTAGTTGGAATTGGCCTACCCCTCAACCTGATTCTCATATCCGCTGTACTCCTTAAACGCAGGGCCTCCGAGCCCCAGTTCTTCTTATACTGTCTACTGTCCCTGTGGAATCTGGCGGAAATAGCCGTTGTCATGGTGAGTGTCTGACGTCACTCACATTTAAAAAAGTATCTTCAGCTCCCTGCAGTCCCACTCTACACAGTTGTTCATATTAACACCATCCCTCCCCCACTCCGCAGTGTACTAACACCATCCCTCCCCTCTCAGATACCCCTAATAGGGACATTCATCTCCCAGAGATGGCCCTACGGAGCAGTGTTCTGTACTATTAAATCTATCACTTTTGGAGCGTGCTTCTACGCGACCTTTGTACTGATGGTCCTCATAGTTTATGACAGGTCAGTTAAATTCAATTTATTTTTGCTTTTTAATAAAATTTTATTTTTTCAATTTAAATCATGTTATCACTAATAAAATTTGGCGCTTGTTATGATTCTTCATTCCCTCCATTTAGCTATACTACTTCCTCACCCTTATTAAGAGAAATCATATGTCGTCTTCCTCTTCGATAGAACTCTATAACGTGTCTCAATCATCTAACTAATCCTGGTTTATTTCTCGTCGCCAGGGTTCCTCGCCTTTTAAAATAAATAACCAGAAATGCAAATAACCCAGACATTAATTTTTTTTCTCGAGGTGATCTCCATCCCCACACAAAGCTCACTCCATATCCCCCACAGGTATCTCTACATAAAGGAACCGTTGAGATACAGCGAGAGAGATGCGGTGTTAACCCTCAAAAAGATAGTCGCCTCCTCCCTGGGCCTGGGGACTCTTTATTGTGTCCTCTCCATGTCTCTATTGGCTGGGAATAATGATGAGGCCGAACTAATAGCTCAGGTAAGAGGATATTTTAGTAGTTGCCTTGGGACAGTCGTGTTCGCATCCCCCTCCCCTCTCTCCCAAGTTACTTTAGTTAACAAACAAAGTAACTAAAACCTCTCCACCTCCTTACTAACACCCCCCCCCCCCGCTCTCCCCCCTCTCCCAAGTAACTAACACCCATCTTCCCCTCGCTCTCCCAAGTAACTAACACCTTCCTCCCCCCTCTCCCAAGTTTCTAACACCCTTCTCCCTCTCATCAGGTGTGTAGCCCAGAGTTCTCGGGTCGGATCGCACAAGTCTCCCACGGTGCTGGACTCTGTCTTTTTGTCTTAGTTCCCACACTAGTTGAGACCTACATAGCAGTTAAAACTTTCCAGGTAAGATGATCCAAAAATAAAATGGTCCAAAACAAAGCTGATCCTAAACAAATATGGTTTTAAAAGTAAGGTGGTCCTAAAATAAACTGGTCCAAAAACAAACTTTCCAGGTAAGATGATCCAAATAATAATAATAATAATAATATCAGCATTTGTATATAAAATGGTCCAAAAATAAAGATGATCCTAAACAAAGATGGTTTTAAAATTAAGGTGGTCCTAAAATAAACTGGTCCAAAAACAAAGATGGTCCTAAACAAAGATGGTTTTAAAATTAAGGTGGTCCAAAAATAAACTATTGTATGACCTTTGCATAGATTTAACTAACACTCTTCTTATTGCAGGTGGTTTTAAAGCACATGCTAAACGAAGTGGCCACGATTCAACGTAGACAAGACCCTGAAACAAATGGCCCAACTTCGGAACCAGCGACTCACAAAGGCAGCAGCTATCATCTTCATCATCACTATCTCAGATACAATAGCCCTCCTTCCTACTCCCTCTACACCTCCCTAAAACTCTTGGTACCCAACCACATCCCCAATGTCTCCGAGGACCTCTATAACGCATTCACTGTCCTGATGTTCATGAATGTAGTACTTCACCCTCTTGTTTGTATGACAGTGAATACTAAACTGAGGAACCTTATTATGTCAATTGGTAAATCTGGAAGTGTCATTTTCCCAGAGTTTTCTATTCACGGACTTAGATCTTTATCATTGAACAGTAATTACAGTACAAACAATATTGTCTCACCCTTGTAATTAATTTTGTTGTTTTGATATAACTTTGCTTTTTGCAAAAATTGAATAACCTTGTTTTCCTTGGTTACAGTCACTTTGCGATGATCGTGATGCCCAATAGAATATTCTGTCAACTGTTTAATTTTACCACAGAATTAATCCTTTAAGGGAGACTGGGGAGACTGCAGGGAGTGGAGACTGGAGGGAGCGGAGAGTGGAGACTGGGGGGTTGCAATTGGTGGTGTAGTTAGTAGATTGCAGGAGGGGGTATGTAGTTGAAGGGATGGTTTTCTCTCTGGTTTGATGAGACAGGTATTGATTGATTGACAAGTTATATTTAGCGGGCGTTGTGCCACTAGACATATGTTAATCTCTCTGTATGTGATGTTATTCTCCTCTGTCTATTCATGAGACAATATCATAATGAATGTCAAGTTCAGCTTCACTGCAGCATTCTATAGAACGATAGAGATATCTGAAGTTGTTGAATAATAACATCTTACTATACAAAGTCTGACTTGAGCATTCTAAGAAACACACTCACGTCTATAATAAAAGATATAGATCTGAGAGTTGGTAACATGGAACTGTATGGTGAAGATGTACTGTGTAGCACGAAGAAGAATCGATTTATCTCTTTATGGTAGTTGAAAGGAATTGTCTACCCCATCTCTTCCCAAGCCATTATCTACCCCAATTCGTATTATCCAAGAGATAATTTTGCCATAAAATGGGTATTTGTGACGATAATAGACATAATATTTCGTGGAATAGATTCAGAGAAATCTTAAATTGTTGAAGGACGACCTAAAGAGAAGAAAGTATGCAGGTATGTAGGGAGATATATCGACTAATCAACCAGGTTTAACCACTTTGAACTAGCCCACCGGGGAAGGGCCGGATGAAATACTTAACCAGCTTGACCAGCTCGATTTACGCAGTTGCGAGATGCTAGAGAATCTCTTTGATATAATGGAGTCCAGACAGAGAGGTCCTCTATAAAATTTATCATTCTTTAACTACATGCCACCGTTTCAGACACACTCTCCGCCGTGAGCTGGTGCAATTTGTCTTCCCTTTATCGCACATTTAAAATGAAATTAAGCTGCTGAACTCACAGGAGCAGTTCACCAGACAGAACTCAAATTAGGGAAATATATAATTTATTGTCAATTTGTCACTAATTACCACTTAGTGACTAGGTCAAGAACATGCCTTATTAATATTTCCTCTGACTCTCCCCTAATCCGTATGAAGTACAGGTGAGGACAGAGTGAATAGTGAATATAGTGATCATGTTGGCGGCAGAGTGAATAGTGAACATATTGGAGGGGGATCATATGATGCAGTTCCAAGTTGAATTATTAATTATTTTAGTTTGAACAGTGTATATAATACCTTGAAAGAGGAGAAGATTAGTTCCAACATGAGACCAGAGTTGGTCGAATAAGTGTGGTGTCGGAGGGTGTCCAGACAGAATGCAGTCAGCTCCTGGACACCTGTACACAGACCAGGGAGGAGAATAGACTGTTCGTAGAGCTGTGCAAAGCAGCGCAGCGAGAGAACTTGTGTCTGGGGAAAGGGTTAGGTAATGTAAAGGGTTAGGTAATCTTGACGAATTGTAGTGCAGCGTTTTATAAAAACGTTTCGGGAGAAAAGCAGAGTGTCAAATATAGTTTTATCCCCCCTCTCTCTCCCTCTCTATCCATATCTCACTCCAGCTCCCTCTCTCCCTCTCTTTCTGTCTCACCTTAACAGCGGGTGATTTAAGACAGCTTGTTAGCAGTGGTATAAAGGGCTCTAGAAGGCCACCTTGCTCCTTTGAAGTTACCATTTCTCGTTTAAAAAGTGTTGAGAGAATCTGCGGAGGAGGGAAAATGTGAGAAGTGAAATTGGAAACGGCAAGGTGGAATCATGAAATATATGATTTGTCTAGAGGCAAATTTCTAAATCTTCCGATCGGAGAATATAAAATCTGTCACAGGTAATCCGGTAATCTCAGAACTAATTGTACTAATGAAGTTATTGACAAAGTACAAAATGAAATGTGAACTAGGGTATTACATTCGCCATTCGAATTAAACTCAACTGTGGTGGCAATGCCACAGCCCCATAAGTCACCGTGTTTTCTGGAATAATATGTCAATCTCCTGAGACACCCCTCCCTTCCCCACTCACTATTGAGGAAGAAATCACTCTAAAAATCTCTCAGTACCTGAAATGTCTCAGTACCTGAAATGTCTCAGTACCTGAAGTGCTAGTTCCTGTAGAAGGTGAGAGTTGGACCTAACGGAGATCTTGGGTTTGACCCCTCCCCGCTTAGGAGCAGTTGGTATTGCATATATGTCAGGGCGTTTATACCGTTCAGCTATTTCTCTAAAGGGGGGCATAGGGGGCATATATAATATATTTATTGTAAAGTATAATTTTAGAAACATTTATAGATGTAATTATTCTTTGAATCTCTTCCTCAAAGTCTCATTTAAAGTCTAGTACAAATTTGAAATCTAAATCTACTATTATATGACAATATTATTCACATACAGATAGTTTTCTAATTTGAATCTTGAATCTTCTATTGGAATCGTTCTATTTGGTAGCTAATCCTAGTTAAACTACCAAACAGAATGTTCGATTCCCCTCCCTTGCCATCGAACGAGAGGGGTTATTTCGTTATAACCAACGATTCCAATACTTCCTACCTCTTCTCCTGTTTCTCTTCATCCTCTCCATCTCCCCCTTTCTTCTGATCTTCCTCTGCGGAGACAAGTATCTCCCGGGCAAATACCAGAGCTACTGTTGGGGTTACGAGAACGTTCTGGAGAAGTCCCGTAACAAAGGATTTCAGGACCTCTTCCAGTCTCAACTTCACTTTGCTTCTTGTACATTCTCTAACCATCTGATGGGAAGAGGCTGGATGTGGAGAGAGAGATAATGGGGGAGGGCAAATGGGGGAGAGAAATAAATGGGGGAATACAGGGAGAGATACATAAAAGGGGGAGGGGTGAGGACATTGGGCGAGATGAGAGAGAGATCGAGAGTGGCAGGATGTGAAGGATGATGATGAGGGAGGGTGGCGCCGGGGGAGCTGCAATGAAGATGTCAAATATCAGTTTATTCATCAGCTATACTGCTTTGTGGTAAGAGAGAAGAAAGAAAGGAACACATGTTGGGTATAAAGAAGCTAATATGACAAATTTCTTGCCGACACCACATATTGACTTCTGACTTATGGCGGCCGGAGAGGTCGAGTAGTAGAAACACCACATATGCCAATATAATTACCACCGAGTAAAATCATGAATGTTATTTAAACAACAAATTAATAGAACTGTACCGTTTTGATAGGCTCCACGATGAGTGGTAACTGGGATACAGCAGCCACACTAACACATCTCTCAACACACTGTGCACCATAACACTTCTTAGCCTCTGGTATCATACTCTTCTTGTTCTCTCCTCTCTCCCGGTCCGCTGCAGTCCGCCCCACTAACCCATCAACCACAATCTGCAAGTGGAGAGGTTTAGGATCTCAGTTGCTAAGGAGGTTTAATGAGTTCTTGGGAAGGGTTTAATGAAAGATGTCATATCTCGCCCTGGTTTTAAAGTTTTTGAGTCGGTGATATAACATCGCCATTAAATGTTGTGGGGAAGCTACATATATGGGCAATGGGCATGCAACTAATCAGTATACTACGTGTAGTCTAGTAAAACAATTAAGTTGATAAAACCTCCTCGTCACATCATTTTGAAATAATAAAACCACCATCCAATAGTTTGATTTGGAAATCAATTGATTTGTAGACGATCCTAAAAGCTTAGTACGTGATGACAGGTGGTTTATATAAATTGTACGGGGGGAGGGGGACTCATGACTCCTCCCTGCATCATATAACCTGTCATTTCTGTCTGGCGTTAGGTGTCAGGGGCATTGGGCATAATAAATAAATGCCGTGGGTTTAAATTAATTAGGTAACTTTGGCTACAGAGCTCACGACTCATTGAATTTGTAACGCGGGTTTGGGAACCGAATATCTCTCCTAAACTGTCCTCTCCAGTCCCAGCTAGTTACCACCCTGCAGGGTACAGGGTACCACCCAGCTAGTTACCACACTGTACCTGTATGATTTGAGAGAGTGTGTAGTTGTCAACCTGGCCAGGATCTAGTTGAAGAGTCATTAACAGGTGGTGGACAGTGTTAGCCAACACGTGCAGCTGGTACCTGCGAGATGGGATGGGTGAGGGGGGGGGGGGTGCGGGGATATTTGGTACCTGGGCCGGGGGATGGGTTAGAGAAGGGAGTGGGGGTGGTACCTGGCCCAGGTAACCTGGGGAATGGCTAGAAGAAACACGAGATATTCGAATTGTTTGGGCATTTTTACCATGGAAAAAGTGCCAAAAGTTGTTTCCTAAAATGGAAAAAACACCACAATAAACTGTACCCACCCTTTCTGAAGAGCACCCCGTAGCTCTGAGATTATGTAACCAAGATAGAGGGGTCCAAGATCTGCAGCAATGGTAGACAGGGTCTGTCGGGATGTCGTCCGTACATCCATAGCCCTGTGAGAGATAAATATACGAGTTAGAACTTAGATGGAGTTGTGGAAATATAGTGGATCAGAGAGAATTGTGGAAATATAGTGGGTCAGAGAGAGAGAGAGAGAGAGAGAGAGAGAGAGTTGCGGGAACGGAGTTTTGGGGGTTATAAAATCCATTAAAAATAGAACTGGATGGTTAAACGTTGGTCCCGCACGGGTTATCCAGTCTCCTCTAACGGAGCTGCTCTACGTAAAACTGGGAGTAATAGGTTGCAACACGATGCCGACTAAAGAGGTGAAGTCATTGCAATTCTAAAAATAGCGCAATTCCTACTTCTCTACTAAATATAGTAATGTTTGAATCTTCTCTCCAACTTCACTCCGGGGGAATTGTTTAACCCACCTGTTGCGAAGTGTATTACATATCCGTAGTAATACCGGGGGTAGCTGACTCTGTCGGGACTCCTCCGGTAGACGACAAATCAGGTTCACTATTGCAATAGCTATTGGAGCCTATAATAGGGGAATATTTGTTATATCACGGGGATACAACTTTATTATCAAATCTTAAATTCAGTGGCTATGAGTCTTCCTTAGGTTACGGTTGGATTACTAAAGGCCGCATTGTGTTTAGTTGATTAATTAATTAATACGTTAATTAACTAAACAGAATTAACTAACTAATAAATTAAGTAATCAAATTACCTGTACAGCAACTTGATCCTCTTCATAACTGATACTCTTCTTCTTGGTCCTCTCAGTAGGTGCCCGGGTCTCCTTGGTAAGGAACTGTAGCAGTTTGGGGATGACCCTATCAGATAGGACACGGAGTATCTTGGAGTTCACTTCTTCGTGGAAACCTGTGTAGAAGATTGGGGTGGTATTGAAACCATTGGTGACATTACCCTCCCCTCAACAAATCGAGAACAAATCATTCCCAGAAGCCCCCCCCCCCTCCTATCGCTTCCCCAGAACTCAGAAGCACGTGCTCCAGCTCCCGTCGCTTCTTTAGAAGCCCTCTCCCATCGCTTCTATAGTAGCCACTTAGCCACCTCATATTGCTTCCTCTGCAGAAGCCCCCCCATCCCTGCCATTGCTTCTCGTAGATGTCAAGTTTGCTAAACGACATGCAACGTGTAATAAATCAAGATAACACAGTTCCACGCGTATTTAAAATACCATCGATATAGCTAGGCTAAATCTCGACCCCCCACGATTCCAATGACAACCCCCTCTCCCTCTCTCTGCGCCCCGGAGGAACAAAACAAGACCACCCAGCCTGATCTCACTATGACAACTCCTGCTCTCACTATGACAACCCCTGCTCTCACCTGACATGATAGCTCCAACAACCTTTACCTCCACCTTGCTCTCGACATTGTCTGTCAGAGTTTTCAGTCTCTTCTGGAGGAGTCTTAGGTACCGGGGCCAGGGCAGCACTCGGGAGACTTCCGTTAGTGTTGCAAGGGCTTCTGTCACGGTGTTGTGGTGCTTATTCCTGGAGTGGGGGGGGGGGGGGGTAACGTGATAATAAAAGATACCCTTTTAATTTGAAAAGGGGAAGTGAATAATGTAATGAGAGAACGGAGGGGAAATTAAAAATGATAAGAGAGAAAAGGAAGATAAGTGAATAAAACTATTATCATCTTGACATTATAAGAGATTTTGCTAAATGCTTTCTAAAACCCTCCCAGGACTGTCACATTATCATTTTTAGCTCTCATCACATATCCCTAATACCCATATCAAGTCTTTCTTACCCTTGCACGCTGAAGATGGGCAGGAGGAGGGGGAGGGTAAAGCTCGATATAACATCCACGGTCATATCGGCAACCACAGTTCGTAACTTAGCAACCGCCTTTGTTCTTCGGTGAGCCTATTAAAACGAAAGATATGCTGATAATGAATTGGAGGATTAGAAACCAATTAATCAATTAACTAATTGGGGGATTGGAATTTAAATTCATTGAAAGAGACCAATAAGATGCCCATAAGATGAAGGAATTCGTCAAGAGGGACTTTTACCACACACCTGAATATGCCTGATATTCTCGAAGAAGTCTGCCTCAGGATCGGTGGTGTCACTGAGCGGTGACAACTCCTGACACCATGGTGACACCTCCGCAAACAACTCAACACACCGCTGTAACAACACCACTGCTTCTGTTCTGAATATCTCGTTACCATCCATCAGACCACGGGTTATTATGTCTTTTATACACTCCTGTACAAAGAGATATTTGTGATTATGAACTCTTCTTAAAATAAAGAAGATCCCAAAGAATATTATTCTGGTTAAATGAACAGTTTTCTGGTATATTGCTGGTTAACTTTTATTAAGAATATTATTCTGGTTAAAATGAACATTTCTCCTGGTAAACTGACCTCTAAGATGGGTTTATAAAGTTCCTCAGATCTCTCTTTCACGGCAGCCAGGGTAACCAGCAGGTAGTGTGAAGCGGCATCCCTAAGTGCCATCTCACTGCAAGTCAACACTGTATACCCTGCTGTCTGCACCACCGGTAGCAACACATCCACCCCTCCATTTCCTAACATCTCCCCAGCTTCTCTGTATCCCTCTAATCTGATATCAAAATCAGGTTCATCTAGTAGTTTCCAAGCGTGTAGTTTCTCAACCACCCCAGCAGCTGGATGTTCAGTTCTGGTTAGTAGCTGGCACACCGCCAGACGTGGTTCCTTGTCGGTTAGCTTGCCCAGTAGTTGGTTGCACACCAGGAAGGCAGCAGGTTGGTGGGAGGGGGTTAGGAGGTTAGTGAGGGAGGTTAGGGAGTTAACCACATCTGTAGGTTTCCAAACCACTCCGTGTTCTACAACATGAAGAAGAGAGGATACGAGAGGGGAGAGGGTGTCTGGAGATAGAGTCACGGAGCCAGATGTGACCAATGTTGAAATACGGGATAGTAGGTCTAGCTCCTGTTTCAGGGTCTGTCTGGAGGATGACTTTACTTTAACTACCTCAGCTTCCTTCTTCTTCTTCTTCTTTCTCTTCTTCTCTTTCAGCTCCTCTCCTAGGCCGACCAGGGAGGAGTACACGAAGCTAACCAGCTGGGTAACAAAAGGGGTTACCATGGTAACACCCTCATCTCCTTTATCCAACAGAATGGTCACTATAGTTAACACTTTACCCACCACCTTCCCAGCCACACCCTTGCCTTTGAGAAGTGCAATAACAAACTCCAACAGCGGACTATCCTGGATTGTATGATGTAACCATGGTAACCGAAGTGTAGCCCAGGACTCCACCAGCAGCAACAGAGGGGAGCAAGATTGGAGAGATTCAGCTGGAAGAGTTGGAGCATTCACATCCACTACCACCCTGTACACATCTGGCATGGATCCAGAGAAGTCAGTATCAGGGAAGGTATTAAAGATCTGGGTGATGGTGGTGATGGAGAGAGCCCGGAGTGCTTTGAGAGGGGTGACAGTGTGTGGGGCGACCAGGGTGCGGTGTTCCAGACAATGTTGGACTCTATCCAACATGCTAACTACCAACCCCAACAACTCCTCAGCCCGGGTGAACTTCTCCTTCAGGAGAGGTAGGGACTGTTTGATGAGTTTTAGGAAAGATGTCTGCATTGCCAGGGGTAGGATGTTGATATCAGCACCTTCTTCTACAGTGGTGATGGATGGGAACCCACCAGCTGGGAGACGGGTCAGGCCGAAATGGGCGAATATCTCATTGTAAAATAGTGTCACTTCTTCTACTGAACACGTCTGTGGGGGAGGATGATCGTGATTAAGTAGGAGATTAGTAGGAGATTAGTAGGGGATTATGATGTTAGTGGGGGTCATAGGGTTAGTACGGAGGGGATCATGGGGTAAGTTGGGGAAGGGGATGTTGGATTCCACAGAGCGAACATATTGAGATAATGGTCCGGATAATCACCACTCACCTGGAGGTATCTAAGAGCAATACCCTGCCGTTGTTTTGACCCTGCTTTCCCCTTAGCATGCCCAATCCTGGAGCTCATTTTCCCAAAGATAATCTTGAGTATTACTGGGAATATAGCCTCCCTGTGCTCCTCCGATATGGGACAATCCTCGGTTATAAAACTGGGAGGGGATGATGGATTAGATGTATGAAACTGGGGGGAGGGGATCATGTATTAGTAAAGAAGATCAAACAATAACTTGTGAGTATATTTGATAATTGATGTATTGACCAATGAATCGCATAGTAGCAGGTGGAGTCACCGCACTATTTGACGATCGAATGGTTATGTATTGATTGGACAGTGGAAACTCACTGGTGAGTGATATGATGAACTGTTTGATTAAATAGAGAGATAGATCCATTGACGTGTGGGGGAAGTTGATATGATACTTCTATTCGTGAGACTTTATTTGATATAAAACTTGAAACTTCATATCTTCTATCTTCAATAGAATTGCAAAACTGATACAATGGGTACAATATAATTGGTTGTCAAATTGGTTGTCAAATTGGTTTTCAAATATATATCATATCTCACCCAGCTCAATATTCAGCAGTCTCTCAAAACACAGCTCCCCAAGTGCCTCTCTCCCAAACTCTCTCCTCACCACCCTCTCAGCCCTCCTTCCCAACTCCCTCGCCTTCTGCCTATTAGCAAACACCCACCTCATAGCCTCACTTAACGCAGTCTCATTAACACTCGCCCAGAGATGACCCTCCAGATCTCCCCTCTCCGAAACTAGCTGGTTCTAACTCTGTAACAGGTACTGTGATACTGTATTCCTCTCTAACAAACTCAGTGAGACCCGCCCAGAGGGGTACAATGGTGGGTAGACCCATGGCCAGGGACTCCATGACAGGTCTCCCCCATCCCTCCCCGTGGGTGGCCAGCACAAACCCATCAGCATGACCTGTATAGGTTAGGATAGGACATGTGATGTTGGGCCTGCACTGTGGAAACACGGTGTCGGCCCAACCATCTCTCTGAGATCCAAGGGTAGTCTCTTTGTTCCACCCATCCTAATATACAGACACACACCCTCTCGGGGGAGAGAACTCTTGAGAGAAAGACCGGAGAAGGGAGTCCCATCCCTTTCTAGTTTCGTGTTTTCCATTGCTCAGGAATATGAAATCTCCTGGTCTACACATGGGGAATAGGATCTCTCCTCCTATCCTTGGCACGGTGCCTACTAAACAGATCTGTATCCAAGGGCCTCCCCAATCAACTACAACCGGTATCACAACACCCTCTCTGAGAAACACATCCCGTGCAAAGTGGGACTGGTACCCAAACCTCGTGAACTAGGGTGTTCAGAGCATCCACCCACCCCTCAGGTAGGGAGTCCGTCTCGAACATGGTCCTGCCTATTATGTAGGAGTTGGAGGTGGAAATGGTGGGGTAGTTGGACAGGATGGTGGAGTATAGATGAGGTTGGAACTGGAGGACAACAATCTTCCTTTCAGTAGACTGGGCCATCACCTCCCCTTCAGTCCCATAGCCTATCCAATATCTTCCTCTCACTCTCCCTCAGCTGCGAGTATGCGGTGCTACCCCTCCTCTCCAGTCCAGTATCAGTCCTGCCAACCCAGTCTGACATGTCTGGAGAGAGCCAGTACAAAGTCCACCATCTCATCAGCAAACCCAGCACTCCCACCCGGACCAGACCGGTAGTTAGTGTGGATTGAGGAGATCCACAAGACTGGTGTAGAGAGGGTGGGGAGGAGTGGGTGGGATGGGAGGAGAGGGAGGGAGAGATCTGGAGGGCTCAACAGGGATGGAAGGGGTGAGATGAGGAGGGAGTTGGAGCCAGCTCCAGAGAGAAGAAGAAGCAGAAGTAGCATTGCAATAAACAGTAGTGGTAGCCATGTGTAATAATGGTACCTTCCTTTTGACAGGTCATATCAACCCTCCCGAAATTACACCAATCTCCAATACCATCCTCCATTTAAATGACGTATTCAGTACCCTGAAAAAAACCACCATGCACCGTTTTACGTTTATACCATGTACCTACCGTTTATGACGGTGTGAATTCGAACATCTGACGTATATTTAGCGGTCTGAAAATGTTCTATCCCCAACGAAAAAGAACGTAAATAATCGCTTTTGTCCCAGAGCTTCTAGTCTAGAACGTTTAGAAGTTCTAAAAGTTAGTGTCTAGTCGTACGTATGTGGTTTTAACTTTTAATGCATTATTTCTGAACCCCTCAAAAAGATTTAATCTTGCCGTCTCAATTGGATTGTTCGACGACAATGACATGATATTATCGTAGAAGTTATAAGATGACACAATTCTGACAAATGAGACATTATCTCTGAGAAGTAAGATTAAAAAGATATGATGATTGTTGAGCCTACGGAATTTCAATCCCATAAAAGAACTTTCATCAAACTTGATAAAACGTAAAATTGGGGTTAAATTCAAGGTTAAAATTTTGGTGGTGCACCAATGGTGGTCTCGATGCATAATTCCACGCCTATCATATGCGAGTACTGGAGAAGTAGCTATACAGTCAGCTTTACGTCACTACAAAGTGGGTGTTTAATTGGCTATCAAGTACTCTGATTTCTGAATTTATGATTTCATAACCACCCATCTTGCATCAAAGTATATTGCCCCCCTGTTTATTAGGGTGTGTTCTAAGGCTTGCATAATTCTGCAAATTTGCGGTCGCAATTTTGTAAACTGAACGCAATCATAGGAAGAAACGTCACACAGATTTGCGATGGTTTTATAGTCTCGACAGTCCCCCCCCCCCAGATGATTGGAAAAACCCACTATTTGAAAAGGTCTTAGAAAATGTGCAGGGATGTTGGTGGAGGGGGCGAGTCAACTGACGTATGACAGTGAGATTTTAATTGCTCGGGTGCTCGACCTTCTCTCACCTTTACCCGAGACAAATCATACTATTGTTAAAGCAAATAGGGAAATCCCGTGTACCGTTTTTTTAACCAAATATGGCATTTTGCACGTACAAACAACAACAAGCTAAACTAACCTGAGTTTGGATAACTGATCCCTGAATGTGATATCATCTACCAAGGCCAGGAGATCCTCTCTGTATGGTGAAAGATGGCCCTCTTTATAGGCCAGAATGCACTCCAGAGCTAGTTTCTGAAAGGGAGGGGGTTGTTAGAGGATGTTATTTCAAATGGGGGGGGGGGGGGACTGGGGGATGTGAGGGGAAAAGAATCGGGAAAAGGGATAATATCTGCACTGAATAAGTCAACTGAAAACTCATTTGATCTCTTATTTCGAAACCCAGAAATAATAATTGCTGTACTAACTACTTTCCGAGCAGATTCATAGCGTGGACGAGGTAATTATATAGCTCGAGAGGGGGAGTGAGGAAGTGATTGTACCTAGTTACGAGGTGAAGCAGTCGCAGAGAGAGAGAGAGAGAGAGAGAGAGAGAGAGAGAGAGAGAGAGAGAGAGAGAGAGAGAGAGAGAGAGAGAGAGAGAGAGAGAGAGAGAGAGAAAGAGAGACGGAGGAAAGAGGTAGGGGAGACATGTAGAGAAATCACGGTAAGCAATGGCCTGGTGACATGTGTTTTATATTAGGAGAGGAAATATTCAACCAAGCTATGGGGACAAACTACCTGGTAGAGGTGCCTGACATGGTCCGTGCTCCGTAATAAAAAGAAAGTAAGAACAATGTGGGGTCAGATGAGTGTCAGATGAGTATCATTTATTAGTAGTTCAGTCTGTCTGCAAGTTTCTATTCTGCACTACTCATTAAAACCCATGAACTACCTTGACCCTTGTTCTGAGAAGCAGCTATTGTTTCCAGACGTTTAGGACTCTTTACAGCTTAGAACCCCGCTTGGAACTGCACAGTTCTGGTGCAGGTCATTTACATCATAAAGGGAGCTTGCAAAACGTCTAGCTACTTCAGATCCTTACTCGCTGCCTTGCAAACAATAGAACAGCACGCTTATTGGTTCACACTTAGGTTCAGCTGAGATGATTGGTCACTAGGTTTTTATCACGTGATTGAGTTGTCTTTGTTGAGAGATTATATTAAAGAAGTTAGAACCGAGGGAAAAGGTAGTTCTCGAAAGACACCGCTTTGATACGTTTCAAGAGTCAGAGGGACTTCTCGATTCAGACAGCTTTGATATGTTTCAACATTATAGTTCTACAGCTTGAAAACTATAAAACTGCGTGTTTCAATTCTACTATCGCTAGACGAGCAGCCTAGGCACAGCCATTAACACACGGCTGTGTCTCCTACAACAATTTAACTACCTGAATGTCAGTCTGTCGGTTTTTCAGCAGCTCCACACACATCTCATACACCTCCTTGCTCTCATACAGTGCCCTGGGGTTCTGGAACTGTGATAGCAACGTGAGATGTGATCTCAACTCGTCATTCATGTGTGTCTCAGATTTCTTGATAGGGGTGGGAACATAAGGGACGGGAGTAGCAGGTTCCTTCTCAATTGCGATGTTCTGGAACCTGAACCCGTACCGAGCTGCGTATTCTTCCCTGAAAATAGGATATTGATAAAACAAAAACCCTGAAACTGGCAGACAAACAGTGATTGATAAATGATAAAACTCCGTTCGAAAACGGTGATAGTGATCGGAGAAAACTATAATAACAAGGGGTAGACCCTTCCCGTATCATGCGAACCTGGACCCCCCAGTGCAGAATGTGTGTCAATATTCATTCTAATTCGAACTGTCATACTCAAATGTCAATGCAAAGGTCCCGGCTCTACCGGTGCTAAACGAACACCGTTTACCCAATTGGTTTCACCATTGTCTTGCAGCATTTGCAGCTGCTGCAGCAGTGGCGTGGTTGAAGTGTGAGAGTGGGGCGGCTCCGCGCGCACACCCTAACAACTCACACACCGCGCGTTACAGCACGAACCCTCAAAAACTGTGTCAGAGGGGCACAAAGACACACACCTGAAACTGAAGATATGTGGGACAAGGAGGCGAGATTTGGTTTCAGCGAGATGGGGAATTTCAGCCAGTAACTTCCAAAGTATCACCCTGTATGTTCCTTGTTGGATGGACCCGACAAGATCACTAGATCCAGATACATCAACGTATAACAGCTTTGAACCTGGAGAAAGGGCATTGTGAGGGTATTAGGACCTTAAGTCTAAATTATACCGTCTAATATTCTTTTTGAAACTCTATGAAACAAGAATGGTATTGGACTGGTTCTATTGTAATTAAAATATTTTAAAAAGAACTGAGATATATCATGGTACACTTACGGTACATTCTGATCCAAAGATCATCTGACTCCTTATCTTTAAACAGTGACGTCACTTCACTATGTGCACCAATTATTATCTGGAAACAATTGTCATTACATGATTTGTTGTTGAGACTTATTGGAAATGAGAGTACCAGGAAGCCGGTTAAGTCATTCAAATGATTGAGGACATCAATAAAGTAACATGTAGGTAGCTCATAGCAGTTATGTTCTAATCCGGCCGGGCGTGGAGAGTCAAAAAGGAGAAAAATCTACCTCGTTAAAAATCTCCCAAAAGATCTTTGGTTGGTTCTCTGTAAAAGCAATAACAATCTTTGTGAGCCCATCCCAGAGGGGTTTGAAGGACCACTGAAGAGAGCCAAGTAGGTAGCGGATTCTGAATTCACACTGTTTTACTGTCAGGTCCTCCATCCATCTAGTAGGCGAGAGTGAGTATAACTTCAAATAAAGAATGAAAGAGAGAGTGAGAGGAGAAGGATGTACAAAATGTAGACCTACCTAAGCTCAGAACAGAGTCGAAGTTTGTCTCTGTATGTCTCCAGACCTATCGGGGTCCGTTCAGCAGATAAAGCAGTTTGAATTCCAGAGTCCTCTGGCGACAGGGAAGATAAAATGGAAAGAGAGAAATACCGGATAGGGGTAGACGCCTCGCCAAAATTACCCTTTAAAACCTCCATAGCATCAGTATACTGCAACTTGTCATCAGGGCTGCCCCCAGGTAAACACCAAATAATGGCCTGAAGAAGCATGATATCCTTTGGTCGATCATCTAACAGCAGGAACAATGCACCAAGATGACTGTAATCCCCCAAACACGCCAGAGTTTTGATAATCTCAAGAGCGAGTGGACTGCAAATCTCGGAAAGCTTTGCCAGGGAATCGTTCAGAGATTTTATTATCTTCTCATTTCCTTCATTCTTCGCAGCTTGGATGATCTTCAGGGACCAGAACTTCTGAGGAACTGTCGTGTCAGGGTGACACACCTACCTTAACATGGATATGCCATCCTATCTCTACTCAACTGGAACAATCTCAACCTGCCCGCCACAACATTTCCAATCCCTGTCTCCGTCTCATGATATCGTATCACCTCTGCAATTTCGCTACTGTACTTGTCCTCTCTTCTCCAGAGTATTACAAATCAGCTCACTGTACACACCACCCAACTGGGCCTCCTCGTGTATGGTACTAATCAAATCCCTAATCGAAATATCTCTAACATGGATGATCTCTCAGGAAGGTCTCTAGGACGATGACGTCATGATTCATGTCCTCCTGACCGAGGTACCTTTTGAGGGATCTCACTGCTGGCAGGTACTCTGCAATGGTATCGGAGATACAGCTCTCGGTGGATGACAGCTTGCAGAGAATCTCGCACAGAGGTTCAGGGGAGATTAGGTAAGTGTGCCTGCCTCCCTTCAATAGAACATTCACCATCATCAAGTTGTAATTTCTGTTCCATTCATCTTTAGGCTCCCTCACTCGATCCAATAATAACTTCCATAGGATCTCAGTTTCATCTTTCCTAATCTTCTGTACCACAAAGCCCATCACCTCCTGCTGTATGTCAACCATTCTGGGTTCTGTCTGGTCCAACAGGTGACTCAAATACTTCTCTGCGTACGAGTTGAACTTGTATTGAACTCCCTTGACTGTTTCAAATATCAGTCTGGCTACTGGGGTGGTGAGTCTACAGGAGTTTGAAAGTTCTGCATCCTCATTTAAAGTCTTCAACAAGAAGGAGAACATTTTTTCAGGATCCCCATGTTTTCGGATCAGGAATGCCAGGCATTCAGCCGCAAAGTTAACGGCATGAGGCCGAGAGGGGGGTAAGAGGAGAGGCAGGAGTAGGGTGAAGTTGGATTCAAAGTCAGGTAACATTTGGCGCCATGTAGTCTTGAAGATGTGGGCAAAGGTTTTGAAGACATTTGATATCAGTTGTGCATTTTGTAGCTTTAGAAGCACAATGAGAGCAGGAAACAGGATCGGTAGACACGGGTATATCTCCTGGAGAAGGGATCTGTGTTATCAGTATCAGATACTTCGAATCAAGAACCGACCGAAACAAGTAAACAACCAATCAGAACTCGTTATTTAGGTCACGTGACTGGTTATCAGCCAATTAGGGACCAGTATTTCCTGATTCGGTCGGTTCCTACTTCAAATGATAACCGCGGTTAATCATTAATCGGTTAAGGATATTGTCTAAACTGATAAGAATTCACTCTAACCTGTTGTAAGTCTAGAGCAAGATGAGATATGACATCCAGGATGGCATCAGCACCATGCTGATTCACATCATCAGCTAGAGACTCCACTATAACAGACACAATGGTGTCTCGGTGGTGAAGTAACTGTGCCACACTCTCCGTTATAGTGTTCAACTTCTTGTAGCACCCAACTGAGAAGGGAGGGGGGGGGTTAATGGTGGCATTGCCTGGGTAAAAAGAAGGGAACTGAGAAATCAGAGATGAGATGGCAAAAGTTAGTACAAAGAGAGCTAGGAATGACACAGGCTATAATTCTGTTTGAGATAGAAAATGAAACTAACCATACTGCTCTGAGCAGTTGAGCTCTTTCCAGCTATTTAGACATTGGTTTGTTAGTGTACCAGATTCCTCACAGTCCTCGATTTTACCAAGTCTCCGCACACCGACCTACAAAGATAACAATGTGTTGTGTTTAAAGAGAGATCAGAACCAATGATTGGTTACCGATCAAACATTACAGCAACAACAGTTTTCCAGAATGAATGGCGGCGCCAGGCCGATTCTCAAAGCGACAGTGTGCTCAGATCGGGTCGATATCGCCATACAGGGAAGAATAGAAGCCTGAAATCTGGGATCGGTAAACAATTGTTGTTACCTTAATTTCCGAGATCTGGTCATTGAAGGACTGGAAGTGGAACTTGTTTTTCTCTCGCTTTTTTACCATCGACTAATATGGAACAAAATATGATAATAACAGGAAGGGAGGAAGGGAGAAGTACAGGGGTTACAAATCCCTATCGAAAGCAGGTTTTAGTAGGAAACGAGAAAGTGAGACTTTTTGGATAAAAATAAAATATAAAAACATAACTTGTCCTGTTATTTTAATTTTGACAAACATAATAAATCAGGTCATATTATGCAAAAAGTGTAAAAGCTGAATCATGCATCGGGAGGTCTCTTCCAACAAGAACCCTCATGAACGGTCAACTTCCAACCAGACTTCAAACCACAGAACCGACAAACCCACAACTTCTCCCCGGTATGACACGCCATATGTTTGGTAAGTAAATAGTTAACAGCAAACGTCTTAAAGCAGACTTTGCACTCAAACGGCTTTTTTCCCGAATGAACATTTCGATGGTGTTTTGTTACACCATCTGGATGAGAAAACCTTTTTCCACACTCCTCACACTGGAATAGTTTTACATCAGAATGTGATCGCTCATGATACTTTCTTTCTGCTTTGCTCGGAAAGGACATGGGACAATGTTGACAGATAAATTTATGGACTGGATGTTCAGTTCTTATGTGCTCAAATAGCTCTTCTTGACTCCCTTTTATAACTCCACATTTTAATTTTTTGCACCTAAACTCCTTATGAGCCAGCACGTGCTTTTTCAACATACGGTTTGTAGATAACATTCTACCACATATTCCGCACTGAAAACGTTTGGATCCGCTGTGTGTCCTTAAGTGGTCATTGAGTACGCTTTTTTTGTCAAACGACATGGGACACACACTACACACATGCTCTTTAGCAGGGTGTTCATTTCTTATGTGCTCGTACAGCTCCTCCTGTGAGTTCGTTTGAAAGGGGCAGAGCGGCGGCTGGATTCTGCACCACAAAACTGTCGGGGCTGAAACAAAATAGAGGATTATTCAATACAGTCGGACCCCGATTTAGGGACACCCTCGGGGGAAAGGCTCTTGTCCACTAAATCGGGGTGTCCACTAAATCGGGGTCAAATAAGGTTAATTTCCTATATCGGGGGAAAAAAATCCTGTCCCTAAATCGGGGTGCCACTAAATCGGGGGGCCCTAAATCGGGGTCCGACTGTATTGTTATTAAATGCACTACATAAATATTACATCGTAACAGCACGAGGGTGTAGCCCGATGTCCAGGCATTTTGATGTGGCACTCCAGTCACAAATGACGCCAGATTGATGATTGTTATGTTTGTGAGCATGAATACTGCATCTAAAACGTGCATGAGTGCCGAGAGTAACATCACTCACCTGTATAAGACGGAACAGGGTTTGGTTCAGATACATTTGTGATGGGCTCCCCTGGTAGTGGATCAGGACAGGTAATAGCATCTGTCATCTCATCATGTAGCGATGAATCGTCGAGGTGATCCGCTCGCCTGTGTTTCAGCAAAGCGTCCTTGGATACACACCTTTGACCACAAAAGTCACACACAAACTTGTTGGAGAGGCTGTGATTTTTACTGAGGTGCTGTCCCAATCCATTTTGTGTATCATGGGACATTGGACACTCGCTACATTTAAACTCTTTCAAAGGATGATCATTCCTGATATGATCATGTAGCTCCAATAACGTCTCCCATCTTTTCCGACACCTTCCCGATTTACACAGGAAAGCACCACCTTTAGAAGTAGGGCCCCGAGTACGTACGTACGATTTCTCTGATGGAAATATCTTATTATTGCATTTGTTTGTTGATTCGCTTAAAACGAATACATATTCATTATTCAATTTACCAGGTAAATTTTTATCATGTTTACGTTATACGTAGGTTTACAAATCACGTACTGTTGTGGATAGGAGACGGTGGGAAATTTTCAGTCGCCTCCTCCTCAAGTGTAGACACACTTCTTCTCATGTCAGCTTTGGCCTTTTAGGATGATTGCTAATCAATGACGTCACATATGGAGATTAGAAGGATTCTAAATGTTCTTCATGGCATCAAAATTTGATGTCTGTACCTTATCAGGGGGCCCTGTAACTCAAAAGAGTGACGGAAAGTTTTAGAAATCTCTAAGATGAGGCCCCTCGGAAATGTTCAAGTCATGCACAATCAAGTCACGCCCACCAATCACAGCTCAGAACGCGCGAAGCACTCCGCGCGTTCTGGGCTGTGATAGGGATCCCTAATAAAGTTGTGACTTGTCACTGTAGTCTTGCGGAGGCGCGGTTGTGACTTGTCACCGCGTGTGCGCGTACCAAAACGCACGTGGTTCCCACTGCGCGTAGCTGTGGCGCGGCGCAAACCATGCGGTGACAAGTTACAATCGCGCATTTTGAAGCCGCGCCGCCACGGGAACCACATGTTTGGTGACAAGTCACAACTTTATTAGGGATCCCTATTGGTGGGCGTGACTTGATTGTAGTGGAAGCTCTTACGGTATTTCCCACGCCCCGTGGGAAAGTTTTTGACCGTGGGAAAGTTTTCAAACCGTGGGAAAAGAGAGATACATACAATAACATACAAAAAATAATTATTTTTTTAAAGTTATTGTATGTATCTCTCTTTTCCCACGGTTTGAAAACTTTCCCACGGGGCGTGGGAAATACCGTAAGAGCTTCCACTATTGTGCATGACTTGAACATTTCCGAGGGGCCTCATTGTCGGGCGCGATTATAATCTGGGTGCCTTGCAGCCTGTTTACAGGTGCGCGCTACCAAAAGAGTATACTTAGACCGACTTTTTTCAAACGGCTATAGCCATGGAACCACATGGCCGATTTGAGTAAATTAAACGGTATACAATACAATACAATACAAAATATAAATTTATAATCCGCTTTTCAACTGTCCGTATTTACGGCACAGCACAAGTTCTGCTGCTGGAAGAAAAAAGATTCATCGCTTGGCGTCTCCTCTGAAATCCTCAGCAGCCCTCGCTCCAAAAGCGGCTAGCTTTATAACAAGATTATGAAGTAATAGTTTATGTAGGAGGCATTTATATAGCTCTATCCTACGTGGATTATATTGTTTTTGATGTAGTACTTTCCGCCCGGGTCCTCCAAGCGGAGCTTTTTCAAGGTATTTATAAGGGCTTTTCGCTCCTTAATTTGGATCGGTGTTAGATCTGGTGACAAGTAAACAGTTGCGAAATGTTCCGAGGTCTTGAGCTGTCGCGACTTTTTCAGCAGCGCCATAAGTGTCGCTCGTCTTTCAAATGAAACCAAAAGTGGTCGAGGGCCCTTCTCGTTTTTCTCGCCGATACGTTTCATCGAATTAACTTTCGGTTTTTCGTTCAGCTCAGCAAACAAACCATCGACACTGGTCTTGGTCAGGCGGTCAGTTGTTTCAGGAATACCGAAAATAACAAGGTTTTTATCCCTCTCTGACAATGGTGCGTGAGTTGATTCTTGAGAAGATTTTCTCACCACTGGCGAGACTGCAGCACAGTTTTGAGCAAGTACAGTAGAGTAAGCTTTCACCTTCTGCACTGAAGTTGTCATTGAACTGAGTTGCTCCTGTTGGTTGTTAATCAAGGTTTGTTGCAGCTCGATCACTGTAACACGGTGGCGGTCAAGTTCTTCCTTGCACTTACTCAACCGGTCTTCTAGTTTCCTCGTACTACTAACCTCATCAAGGCTAAACATTGAACACTTCAAAAGTTTCACACCGGACAGAAATGTTTTACACGTAGTGTCAATAATTTCCTTTTTAGATAAGGGCTTGAGAATACGTCTAAAGTGAGAGCATATATCGTCACCAGGTGAACCAAGTTTTGACTCAGGGAATTGTTTGATAAAGTTGTAGCTATACGTTACTTTTTGTGGTTCAAAAGTTATCTCTTGTAGTCTTGTAGTCTTGTAGTCCTCTTTGTGCAGATACTGCACAGGTGTCAGCTCCTCATAGAGCCTCCCCCTCCCTGGAAGCTATTCGTGCCCAGTCAAGAATTGAGTTATTATTCTGTCGAGAATATCCAGTCACCGGGGGACGGTCTGGGAATCTCTTCAGCCATTTACCAAGGAGAACTTTGAATGAGGCTAGGTCTTCTGCCGTATTCACATTGCTTGGTAGAGTATTCCAAAGTCGAGCCGCTCTGCAGGCAAAGGAGTTATGGTACTTCGTAGCGACAGACACTTGTGTGGTGGTGGGGGATGTTGGAACCTCAGCTTTCCTTCCAAGTCTTGTGTTATCGTGGAATGTCAGCCCAATGTTGTTGGGGGCACTTCCGTTCGCCATCTTCCACACCATGATGATAGAGTAGCGTTCCCGACGTCGCTGCATGGAGTGTAAGTTCAGTTTTTTCAAGCGATCCCAGTAGCTCAGGTCGCTCATTCCAAGAATGCGTTTGGTGAACTTTCTCTGTACTGCTTCAACACTCATAATGTCAGAGATTTTGGGTGAGTCCCAAAGTGGGCAGCAATATTCCAGCTTGCTTCTGACAAGACTTTTGTAGAGGATGAGCATTGTCTTGGGCTGTCTTGTTTTGAAAGCACGTAGAACCCATCCACTTATCCTTCGGGCTTCTGCAGTCATGTTTCCGATGTGCTGATCCCAAGACAGGTCATTGGACAATTGGACCCCAAGATCCCGTACACAGAGTTTTGGTTCAATCTCAGACCCATCTGGGGTGTAGTAGATGTCAAGCTCCGAGGTAAAGGGGAGCTGTCTGAGCAAGAGTGTTTTATTGAGCGTTTAGTGCAGAACTTCGAATTTTTCCTCGTTCAAGCTCATGTTGTTTGCTCGTGACCATCGTCCTATTTCACTCAAATCTTTCTGGAGTTGCGATTGAGATTCCTCAGTTTCTATAGCTTTGATGAGTTTAGTGTCATCTGCCAGGGTTTTTGGTAGGGAATGCTGCACTGCTGAAACAAGGTCTGCAACATAGACGATGAAGAGTGGTGGACCAAGCACGGTTCCTTGAGGGACTCCGCTTCGCACCCTTTCCCATGAGGACCGTTCACCATCCACTACGACAGTTTGGTATCTGTCAGTTAAGAAGCACCGGATCCAGTTCAGGACTTTACCCCGGAGTCCATATCGTTCGAGTTTGGCTATGAGGATGTTTGTATCAACCTTATCAAACGCCTTTGCGTAGTCAATGTATATAACATCCACTTCGTTACCATCTCGGAGTTGTTTGAGTATGGTGTCGACGTGCTCGATAAGTTGAGTCAGGCAACTGCGATTTTTTCGGAATCCGTGTTGAGATTCTGGAAATACACTGTTTTCCTCAAAGAAGACAACAATCTGGTTCCTCATGACTCTTTCAAATGTTTTGATTATGTTAGAGGTCAATGAAACTGGCCGATAGTTTGCTGCCTTGGTCCTATCCCCCTTCTTGAATATTGGTACGATTTGTTGGTTTTTCAGGAAAGAGGGAATTGTCCCTTTATCCATCGATCGCCTCCATAGGAGCCATAGGGGGTAGGCAAGCTGAGCTCGACATTCATACAGAATTCTTGCAGGGATGTCACCTTCTGGGGCTGCTCCATAGGGGTTTATCTCCTTCATCGCTAACTCTATGTCTTCAGGGGTAAAATCGAAGTCTTCCAGAATATTCTTGGGTTCATCGATTGTCCAGGAGAGGCCGTTTTCTGCATCAACTTTGCCAGGGTCGCTAAAAACACGAACATACTGCTTCTGTAGTAACTGTGCTTTCTCTGCACTCTCAGTGGCAAGAGTTCCGTCTTCTCTTTTAATTGGAGCGATGTTTGATGCTGTCTTGGATAGTTTTTTGGCATATGAGAAGAAGTACCTGGGATTTTCTTTGATTGTAGCAACAGCACTCTCCTCCTCTTGGTCTAGGCTTTCAATAATCCTCTCTTTCACTTGTTCGTTTAGGTCCGCCAGTTGTTCGTGAAGCTCTCTTTCCTCTTGGGGGTCGGGGCCGGGTTCCTTATTGAGCTTTTTCCTGATTTTCCTGGCTTTCCTTTTTAGGGGTTCTTTGATCTTTCTTTTCGGCTTCCGCAGTATCTTCTTAACTGGGAGGGTTTCTTCTGCAATTTCGAGGACTACTTTCACTACAACATCTAGGAACTGTTCATCTGTCCCTTCCTCCTGGTCGCAGTAATCTGAGGCTTTGTCCCAATCGATTTCACATAGTTTAGTTTTCATAGGGTTGTAGTCCACGTTATGTAACTTCAACTTTCGAAAAGGGTCCTCTTCTGTCTTTTCTATGGTTTGGCTCACGAGGGGGTTGTGAGCGAGGGTACATTCCACCATCCGGTGGTCGGAGATCTTAATTTCTGTGGTCTCCACATTTACAAAGTAATCCGGTGTGTTAGTGAGCACTATGTCCAGTATGTTTGGTCCTCTGGTCGGTGTTTTTACCACTTGTTCCAGAAAGTTTTCATTGATCAGCTCCACGGTTTGCTGGTATGGTCCGTTTCCTCTCACTCCTCCGACTTTAGTGTTAAGACTTTCCCAGTTCATCTGAGGTAAGTTGAAGTCCCCAAGTAGCACTATTTCAGGTTCTTCACCATTCTTGCAGATGCTATCAATCTCCTCTTGTAGTTTTCTCATTGCTTCTCCAAAGGACGATTCATGAGCGTCTGGGGGGTATCCTCGTAATCCATTCTCATAATTTCCATAACATGGTCGTTCACTGCTTTTATCAATCGTTCTCTCGTAGGGTTATCGCCCTCGTTGTCTTTCGTTCCCATCACTACCTAGAGGCTCACGCCTCAATAAATAGTTTTACGTTGTAGTTGATGAAAGTTTGAAATCAGTTAGAGAATCGATAGCCCTAACCGATAACCCCAAACCAAACCCTAACCAGACCCTAACGGATAGCCCTAACCCGTCGCGCGCGCCAAAACTACGAATTGTTAGCAATGAAAGACACCCAGATTTTAACGTTTTCCCTCATTGTCTTGGTTTCGAGGTTCAGATTTCAAACCAAAATCAAGCTTTTATTTGATCTAAGAATTTTGACGCGCGCATAATAATAAGCTGCGCTGCGCTATTATGCAGCGTACTTTTCGCTTAGCAAAATCGAGTGCGACAGTGAAAGTGAAGGGTCAAAGTCAAAATCTGGGTGCCTTTTTTGAAGTTGAAAACCGCTGCCTTATAAGGAACCATAATAAAGTTCAAGAGCCTCCAAGAGCGCACCACAATCAAGAGAGACCAAAATCAAGAGCACACCACAATCAAGAGAGACCAAATCAAGAGCACACCACAATCAAGAGAGACCAAATTCAAGAGCGCACCACATCAAACTTTTCAACACCACATTCAAACTTTTCAACACTACTTTAAACAAATTAATTTGAGATAGGTGATGGCATCTAGCAAATAAAGTTACGGGGGAGGTGACGAACCCGTAACATTAGCCAACCTATCTGACGAGAGACCCGATATTGATAGTCTCTGTAAGTCGACATCGATAGTCGTGAAGATGACGGACGGCCAAAGAAGCAGTCCAACTCCTGAGTTAACGAGGGGACTACGGAACGGTAAAGATTTCTCAGAGCTAGAAAGAAACGGAGAAGAACGGAAAGGAAACAGAAGACCAAGGCTTTGAAACGGGATTCGCGTAGATGCTTAGTTGAAGAAATCAAAAGCAACACGGTAAGGAATCTCTCGAAAGTGGAAGTACCGGACGGGGCCTACCTTTACCTCGCCAAAGGTTTGAACTTCGTTGAGTCAAAACCCCTTGACCAACAAGACCTGAGGTTTGATGCACGTGAGTTTCTGAGGAAATTAGAATGGCGAACTTTTTTCCACCAACTGGGAACGGAACACACTACTGAACATCAAGCTCACCCGGATTTGAGAATTCCTTCTAGAAGATCACCTGAGGACTTCCATAACACCGTTGTTGAAGATGTAAAAAGAAGATTACTGACTTTCGTGGACTCACTAGCCCCAAGAAGACCACGGTGCAACTTGGGCTACCTAGAGCTAGAAGGAAAGAAGTGGATCGCTCAACAGATCCAGAACCAAATAATCTTCATTACGAAAGCAGACAAGGGCGGGGCAACGTTAATATTGGACTACCCCACAGCCTTGGACTCTGTCAGAAGCAACTTAGCGAACCCTAATAAATTTAGGGAATCTGACTTAGCCGTGTCAGATAAAATGGTACAGGTCGGGGCTTTAGTTAGGAGTTTGGTGTTGGAGGAAGAGGGGGTAGGGCATATCTCCCAGAAGGACAAGACGCTAATAACAGGCCTAAACAAGAACAACCATCTGAAAACCTCCCCAGTGTTAAGGCCTGAGATTCCGTTCACATACCCCCTGTTTAAGCTCCATAAACTATCAGAGGAGCAGATCAGGGACAGGGTCACCCCACCGATCCGCCTGGTACATGCAACGAGAAACGGGCCTCTTTACCGCCTGGAGAAGTGGGTGTCTCCTTTCCTTACAGAACTTAGCCAGGAGTATGTGGGAGAGGAATACATACTAGACACGGATGACCTCCTAGTCCAGCTCCAGGGCATTGGGATCCAAACTGGTACACGGAGTTTGTTCACCTTGGATGTGGAGGCCCTGTATCCCAGCATCCGTAAAGAGTTGGCACTACAAGCATTGGACCATGCTCTCATGACCCACAGGCGAGGTAGTGTCATAGGTCTAGCAGTGAGGCGTTTTGTAGAAGTTATACTGGAGGAGTCATTCATTACATTCGGTGACACAGTATATACTTCAGTAGAGGGTATTCCTACGGGTAACTGTATCAGTCGACAACTGGCAGACATTTTCCTCCATTGGTTATTGTTTGTCGAGTGCCAGAACCTGATACCCCCGGAGGCCTACATTTGGAGGAGGTTCATCGACGACGTGTTTGGGATTTGGAGGGGAACCGAGAGGCAGCTGACCACCTTTATAGCCAGGTTGAATAGGGCCACTAAAAGTTATGGGATAAATTTTGGGGACCAACAGTTTGGGGACTCGGTTAACTTCCTAGATGTAACAGTATCTCTAGAAGAAGGGAACTTGGAACACAAGTTGTATAGGAAACCGACAGACGCAAGGATGTACCTACGGACGGAATCGTTCCACCCAAGACACGTGTTTAAATCCGTCATCTTCAGTCAAATGCTCAGGGTAATTAAGAGGAACTCTAGAGAGAGCACGCGAGTGCAGGATCTAGAAGAACTCAGGGTGGACTTACTCAAGAGCGGACATCTGGAAAGGGACCTTGATAACCTACAGCCGAAGGCCCTGGAGAGACTACAGTTGGAACAGGAGTTACCCCCAACACAACAGAATCCCACTACCCAACTGATATTCGCCACCAACTACTTTGAAGGGGTGGATGATCTCCGAACCTTCTTGAGGAACTTGGAGGAAGACATTCGGGCGGTAGCGGGTGACGTGAAGGTGGTTCTAGCACTACGAAAGCTAAAATCAATCGGCAATACAGTAGTGAGAAATAGAAAACTCAGTGAGTCCAACATGGAGGTGGAAACTCAGGAGGAGGAGGGGGAATTCAACCAGAAATGTGGGGGAAGAGGCTGCAAAACTTGCCCTCTAATGTCACCATCTCCATGTCTCTCGGTGAATGGAAAACGCCTAAAATTGAACCCCCACCTAAACTGCAAGAGCAAAAATGTAATATATGTTGCACAATGCTCAATCTGTACAAGGGCGCAGGGCAACCGGAAAGAGGATACCTATGTGGGGCAGACAATGCAACCTTTCCATAAGAGAATCAACGGTCACCGTGCTAAATTCTCGGAACTCGAACACCAGGGCAGTGCATTGGCACAACATTGTTGGGAGAAACACAGAGACGCTATGGACCTTAATATTTTTAAATTAGGCTTAGTTAAGCAGGTATCGGCAGTGGGATTGGATAGGGCTGAAAGTAAATTAATAGACAATTATCGGACAAAATTATTCGGACTCAACAGAATTTTAGTCGTGAGATAGTGTTTCTTATTGTTTAGACACAGGGATGTCTGGTTTGAGGTGACAGTGTGTGCGAGTTGTAACGCGCGGTGTCGCACCTGTGTGGCCCTTGGCGCCGTGTTTCTGTGTTTAGCTGTGCGCGGCGCCCTCTGCATACATTGACATCTCATTCAGAATCCCTGATTTCGCGAGCGTGCTTAGTTTTTTAGTTAGTTAGTGGTTCTCCTTTGTTGTTTTGGATAGCTCCGTTCGATTTTTTCCTCGATTTATATTTATATTTTTATCTCCTGAGAGTGTGTGCTCTAACATTACATATTTTTATAGGACTGATGATGTAGACTTTATCTACGAAAGTACTTTCCTAAAATCCGTGTGTCGTCACTTCTCTACCTCATCTCCACTACCTTGTTTCTACCGAACCCCGGGGTAATGGGCGACCGGATCTAAATTATGATGGCACACCGACTAGGAGGGAAGCCCCTGCACCCAACCCTTGTCTAAAGATTTCTCTGAGTTCAGTATCACTACAACACCGGTACGTAAAAACATCGACCCCCCGTGTAACCCTGGGAATACACCCGGATTATTCTCCACCCCAAGTCCCGTTCCCAACATCTTGAGCGACCCAACCCAAACGCCTCATATACACACCTCGGTGTCAAGGAAATGCCTATGTGGCAAAGCCCATACTGAACCCGGCAGCTCTGGTCTCGTACACTGCTATTCCTGCAATACTCACTATCATGCAGACTGTGTGGGCCTTAATTTCCTCTCTATTGCAAAAGGGTCCATCCCTATAACCGATGGTGTTTATAACGCCCCTGGTTGGTCTTGCCCTGTATGTCTAGTTTTCGCCCAACTGATGCAACCCGACAGCGCATTATTCAATAAGATAGCTGAAAACGCTGCCCGCATCTTCGCTTCTACCGCAACCGCTCCTACTAAAACCGTCAGCCAGCAACACACTCGAGCTGAAAACGCGCCCACAGACATTGTTACTCCCCAATGTAACAGAGGAAACTACTCGGATGCTTTGAACATCAATACACCTGCCACAAGTGCAATTGATTCAACTGCCGCAGCTGCGCAACCCCAAGCTCATCCCCAGGCTAGAACTAAACAAACCCAGCAACAAACCCCCACCCAATCACAGCCCCGTGAGAGAGTGCATAAGCTGCTTATTTCTTGCAGTACTAATGATTCCAGTAAAACAGCCAAGTCAGTAAGTGACTGCCTTGCCGAAACACCCATGCTGTTCCTTGGCACAAAAAATGCTGCAGAGATCAAGATTGGATTTCCTGAATCAACTAACATTGATGCAGTAATACAGCTAGTCACAGAGGCGATACCCAAAGATGCAACAGTTACCACTTTATCCTCCACTGCTAAAGTCACTATACTGAATGTACCTGAAAACATTGAATCCTTGTCAAACGACCAAGCTAAGAACAAAGTGCTAACCATGCTCCAACTCAAAAACCCATGGCTCAAGACTGAAGAGGTAACCATCGTGTACATCAAAAGTCACTATCGGAATAAGGATAAATGTACCATTGGCCTACGTCTACCGATTCCCGCACAACAGCGTCTCCTTGACGCCGGTAAAGTATACTATGCAACATCCCGACTTAATGTTGTGGAACGTTTCCACATTTCACAGTGCATCAAATGCCACCGTTTCAACCACAGGACCACTGAGTGCACCAGCTCAGTACTAGTTTGCAAACTATGTGGAGATAATCATGATGTCAAGGACTGTACCGATAGGAAAAAACTGTTTTGTATAAACTGTAGTAGTTCTGATACATTCAAGTCCGAGGCCAGCCGTCACCACAGTGGAGATAGATTGTGCCCTGTCCGCCAACAGTTGCAGCAGTTACATTCAAAAAACTAGATTTGCTCAATGTCCCTTATCTTCGCATCGGGAATCTTAATTGCTGCTCACTGCGAAACAAAACTGAAGAAGTACTAATTCTAGCCGCCGAACAAGAACTAGATGTACTATGCATTACTGAGTCCTGGTTATCCCCTAACGATGAGGCCCTCTCAAGAGAAATCGCTGAGCTGAACTTCAATTTACTCAATGTTGCTAGAGGTAGCAGAGGTGGGGGTGTGGCACTCATTTATAGGGATGGAATAAATGTAAAGAAATGTAAACTGAAGAAAAAGTTCTTAACCTTTGAGCTTCTTGAAGCCACTATTTACGGTCCAGGTATTGATCTCACAAGAATAGCAGTACTCTACCGCCCTCCAAACCAACTTAAGCAGATACAGTTTCTGGATGATTTTGAAGCTTTCTTGTCCTCTTTCTCTTCGAAGTCTGGCCATCTGATGATAACCGGGGATTTCAATATACACATCGAAAAGCCTACATGCACTCTTGCAAACGGTTTCCTGCAAACCTTGGAAGACCATGGATGGATCCAGCATGTTCAGGAACCCACCCATATCCTAGGAGGAACCCTGGACCTTGTATTGACCAAGGATGTCCCTATTGTAAGCTCTGTGAATGTTATCCCGACCCCCGAGGTTCCAGACCACTTTCTCGTTGACTTTCATCTACATTGTGGGTCAGCGAACAGGAAGCCAATCTCTAAGAAAGTTACTGGACGATCATTGAAGAAATTATCGATTGAAACCCTGAAAAACTACATACTCCAATCTAAACTCTGTAAACAACCTCTTCCGAAGACCGTTGAGGAGTGTGTTGAACTCTATAACACTACTCTTGTACAGATACTAGATGAACTAGCACCGATTGAGGATAAAGACATCAAACTCTCCAATAAACCACAGTGGTTCAATCAAGAGTGCTATGACGCCCTAAGAAGGCGAAGGAAGGCTGAGCGGAGATACAGAAAAGCCCTACAAAAGAAAAATAAAGGCAAACCCGTTCCCCACGACAAAGTACTAGATGCAGAGAAGGAGTTTATCACTGAGATCCGTGCTGCCAAGCTTGTTTTTACTCGAGCTAGAAGAATGTTCTTCCAAATACGCCTTGAAGCGGCTGAAGGTAATCCTGCGGCTACCTATCAGATCCTTAACTATCTTCTTGGCAAGGAGAAAGTTCCGAAGCAGTTACCAACCACAGACGAGCCTGAGAAGCTTCCAGAGAAGATGATGGACTACTTTAAATCCAAGATCGAGAAGATATATGAGACAATTAAAGAGGACCCTGCTTACTCAGCTGATCTGCCGACTATTCCCCATGAACTATCTGCTCATAACTGCCCGGTACTCTCCAAGTTTAGGACAGTGTCTGACGCTGAACTTGTATCAACTGTTCGGAGCATGAACAAGAAACACTGTCCTCTCGACCCTATTCCATCCACCATGGTAGGTGGTTCTCTGACAGAACTCGTCCCCATTATCTCTAAGATTGTGAACGGTAGTCTATCGGACGGAGTGGTTCCAGTCAACTTAAAATCCGCTGTTATCCGACCCTCCTTGAAAAACAAAGAACTGGACCCAGACGAGCTCAGCAGCTACAGACCGATCTCTAATCTATCCTTTGTGTCCAAGATCCTAGAAAAATGTGTTGCCGATCAACTCACTGAGCACATTGAGAACAATGGTCTATTTAGCAAGGTTCAGTCTGCGTACCGCTCACATCATAGCTGTGAGACTGCAACATTGAAGATCGTAAACGACACTCTAATACAGATGGACAAGAAAACAAAAGTGATCCTTGTGCTGCTCGATCTATCGGCAGCTTTTGACACTATATCTCACTCTAAGCTCATTCAACGTCTACAACAAGACTATGGAATCACTGGCAGAGTTCTCAAGTGGATAGAGTCTTATTTGAATGATAGAACTGCGATAGTGAAGATTGGACCGAACGAATCTGCCGCCACGACCATCAAAATCGGAGTCCCTCAAGGATCGATATTGGGGCCCCTTCTCTTCATACTCTACACCCGTGACCTAGAGAAGATTGCTCAGCTGTACAATCTAAAGATACATATGTACGCAGATGATACACAGCTCTCGATATCTTTTGTGCCTCAAAACCTACTTTCAGCTATGAGCCAGGTACAAAAGTGTGTTGCCCATATCAGACTATGGATGGCTCAAAATCTTCTTAAGTTGAATCCTAACAAGACGGAGGTCATGATACTTAAAAACAAATGGGATAAATCGGAAGCTCCTGATACAGTCGCCATAACAGAAGATGAGGATACAGTTGTAACTGAAGTAGCCAAGAACCTGGGAGTAATATTTGATAAAGAGCTAAACATGACCAAGCATGTAACACGGATAGTCCAGATGGGCAACCTACAGTTAATAAACATGTGGAGGATAGCTAGTAAGCTTAACAAGAATCAGAAGACTCTTCTTGTCAATACCCTGATACACTCAAGGATCGATTACTGTAATGCCCTACTCCTTGGTTCGAAGGAATCTGATATAAAACGTCTCCAAGTACTCCAAAACAGGGCCACACGATTTATATACGGTCAGCGCAGCAGAAGAGGTGTAACCGAATTGAGAAAGAAATCCCACTTCCTTCCAATCAACCAACGCATCGAGTACAAAATGTGCCTAATGGTATACAATGCACTAAATGGTAAATCTCCATGCTACATCACTGAGATGATCCAGAAGAGGCAGGCAAAGTCCAAGAAACTCAGAGTAGATGAAGACGACACAAGGTTAGAGGAGTACCACTGCAAGTACAAGGTTACTGAGAAAGCATTTAGCATTGCTGCACCAAAACTCTGGAACAGACTTCCAAAATTACTCAGGAAATCGGAGTCTGTATCAACATTCAAGAAATCACTGAAGACTCATCTGTTCAACATTGCCTATGGCTGACCTCAGAATCCTTTCCTAAATCCTTTCCTCCACCACCCATCATATCCTCCACCATCCATCCTATCCTCCACTTTTCGTTCTATCCTCCACCATCCGTCCTATCCTCCACCATCTGTCCTATCCTCCACCATCCGTCCTATCCTTCACCATCCGTCCTATCCTCCACCATTCGTCCTATCCTCCACCATACGCTCTATCCTTAATCCTCCACCATCCATCCTATCCTCCACTATCCGTCATATCCTCCACTTTCGCCCTCTCCTCCACCATCTGTCCTACCCTCCACCGACCACCATTCGTCCTATCCAGTATCCTCCACCATCCGTCCTATCCTCCACCATCCGTCCTATCATCCACCATCTGTAATATCCTCCACCATCTGTCCCATCCTCCACCATTCGTCCTATCCTCGACCATCCGTCCTATCCTCCATCATCCGCCCCGTTTTCCACCACCCGTCCTATCCTCCACCATGATATGTCCCATCCTCCATCATCCGTCCAATCCCCCACCATCTTTCCTATCCTCCACCATCCATCCTTCACCATCCATCCTATCCTCCATCATCCTGCTCCTATCCTCCATCATCCGTCCTATTTCACCACCATCCTGAGTTAGGAGAGATGTCCTTCACATATTTATTCAGAGCTAGGGTTTTTTGAGCGATTATTCTTGTTCGTTTGTGTGTGGTGGGTGTATGGGTTAGTAGGATCTTGGCAACCGAGATATGGGGTAGAGTCTGAGGGTAGTGGAGAATTGGCCGAGTATGGGCCAGGAGAAAACAGTTACAAGAAATATGTACCGTTACGAAAACGGCTGAAAGTGCAGTTATTCCTGCAGACTGTAAATGAACACTTCGAAAGTGATGATAAGAACGTGTTTATCAATGACAATCTTACTATTTATATGTTAACGATGTGTGCTAAACATGATTTACTGTTTCCAAGTAGTCTAGGTATGCTGTGTCCGTTTGTGTGTGCACCTCTGTGTTATCTTGTGTGATGACCATTTTTTAATTAACTTATTTAACTTAACTTATTTGTGTTTTGTGTATGTCTTTATTTTTGGGTGTTGGGGTATAAGTGTGAGTGTGAGTGTGAGTTTGAGTGGGAGTTGTGTGTGTGTGTGTGTGAGTGTGTTTGTGTGTGTGTATGTGTGGTGGAGTTTTGTAACTGCCGTATTTTAACTAACTTATTCGTCTTTTTCTTTTCGATTTTAGTAATTTATTAAATCTGGTTAAATCTATCTGTCCGTTTGGCTCTCAGCTCATTGTTACCAGTCTCATTGGTTCGTCTGTGTGTGTTTGTCCCGCTTTAGGTAACTGCTGTTGTGCTATTAGCCTCGGCCTGGAAGCGTATATTAATGTACTTAATTTTTAACTATATTTTATACGTATAGTGTAAGAGCGGGAGAGTCATATATTTTCTTATATTGACTCGTTATAAATTGTGAAGTTCATATTCATATTCATATTCATCTGGTATCTTCTGGAATCTGGATAGGGAGCTCTCTTGGATGAGGTGCGCTCTTGATTTTGGTCTCTCTTGATTGTGGTGCGCTCTTGATTTTGGTCTCTCTTGGATGGGGTGCGCTCTTGGGCGCTCTTGGAGGCTCTTGGAGGCTCTTGAACTTTATTATGGTTCCTTATCCCTATCGGGGGCGGGGGGGCCAGCAGCGTTTGCCAAGCGGTCAAGACGGGATAGGGTTTAGTTTGGAGTTATTGATTAGTAAGTTTCAATTGTCAATTTGCTAACAGATAGTGTTAAGTTTACTCAAATTGGCCACGAGGTTGCGTGGTTTTAGCCGTTTGAAAAGAGTCGGTCTAATACCTAATTTGGTAGCGTGTACCTGTAAACAGGCTGCGAAGCACTCAGTTATATTGCGACCTCTCTGCAGGCCGCAGGGGTTAGTGGTTACGTGTCTCAGGGGTTACGTGTCGCAATCTTCACAGTATAGTATTTACTTTTTTGTGATATATCATGAAAAGTTGAAGATCGGTCGCGGTATCTTCTGGATAGGTAATTCTCTCGGAGTGGGCTCTTTTGGATGTGGTGATGTGGTGTGATCATGGATAGGGTGTGCTTTTGAACCTTTCTTGGCACACTATGGAGTATGGGTATGATCCGTCCACCGTCCGTCAGTTGACACGTGTTTTAATTTCATCGTTACCGTTTGTACCTTCTATATTTCTTTTTCAGAGATAAAATTAAGTCATACATTCGAGAATGTTAAGAATGTCGTTTTGTGTCCATTCTGCCAACCAGTTTACTCTGATTCCGCACCCACACATGAGTCTAGTGTTGTTCAGTAACATGTCTAGTGGGTATTTTGAGGATGGAGTGGGTATGGAGAGTGGAGAAATTCCACAATCAATTCTAACTCACACAGATTCCCCGATATCCGCCTATAGTGCTGTCTAAGCACATTGCCCGGTGCCCGTATATCGGATAATGCAAATAAACCCACCAGCTGACTCTCGTTGCATTATATATAGAACAACAGCAACTACTTACTACAGTCGGGCCCCGATTTACCGGGATGATTGGGGGGAAAGGGTTTTGCCCGGTAAATCGGGGTCAAATACCGTTAATTTCCCAAATTGGGGGAATTTTATACTCCCGGTAAATCAGGGTTCCGGTAAATCCGGGCCCGGTAAATTGGGGTTCGACTGTACATGTATTCTGGATTCTGGCTTAAAAGTATAACGGAAACAAACAACTGATTTTTGAGGAAATTTTCATAGTTTTAAATGCCTTTATCTAAACAATATTTCATTCCTCTTCACGTGGAATCCATTGGAATAACAAAACATATGTACCACCAATAGTCCTTTTAATACCACACACACATGATCTAATCGCACATTTTCATGAATGACTGCCCAAAGTCATTGTCATCAACCTCCAGCCATATTTCCTCGGTGTTGTTAAAGGTCTTGGACTTGCTTTCACACGTTACCGTCATGTTATTGAACAGCCACGCTCGTAGGGCAATGCACCTGATCTTTCCAACGTCTCTCATATTTGGGAACACGAAGTTCTCTGTCTGTCCCTGGAAATTGTTTATAGTGTTATTATATGATCGTGTAGCAGATAATGTTTGCAGTTGGTGACGCAGTCACCCTACACTGCACTGTAGCTGTGCGCAGCGTGGCTAAACGAAGCCCGCGAAGCAGTACTGAGCTACAACCAGGAATATTTTATAGCTGGTCATCAACCCTGCTAATTAGAATCGGATAATTTACTTGGTTACGAAGTTACCCCTTGCCAGCGCGTGTGAGGTGTCTTCGATACCAAATAATTTACCTTTTCCAACCCTGCCGATTAGATAGATTAAGATCTACTGATTTACCTTTTCCAAGTCATTGATGTCGTCATTGTCGAAGATGCCAGTCATGGTTGCTCCCTTTTTCCCGTAGATAGTTGCCATGATCACGACACCATCTGAGTTAGCATGGTTCTTGTCGCTAGTCTCAGCAGTAATAGTGCAGGTCTTGTATCCCTGTTGACACATCCATATCAAGGGAACGGAATCTGCAGAGATAGAAGTAGTGAAATCAATCCAAATAGGGTTACTAAAAAACCTTAGTTATATATCTGTTAGTATATACAATAAAATACTAACTTAATTAATATGTAATAATTAATATTATCTCACCTCTGTCATTGTTGGATAGTTTCTGGTTGAAAGTGTTGTAGAAGTAGACTGGGTCGCCATTGTTGACCTGGATAGTGATTGTCCTTGGCCACCACCAGTCCTCACCATCAGTTTGGAGGTCAATACAGTGGATGTTCCCCAGCTTCAAGTTCGTCTCGTAGGTTACCTAAACAGATGTTGTCATAAAGTTCTGAATAATAAAATATACTGGGTTTGACCGGGAGTAGAACCAGGGCCAGGGACGTCATAATGTGCAGCAACTCTAAATTGATCGGATTCAATGTTTTATCTCATACAATTAATTGTGCAGTGTTACCGTTTTGAAGGAACTCTTTGGGAAGGAGCTTCCAAGCAGGAAGTTGACATCATTGCTAGCTCCATATATGGTGATGTTAATGTTGTCACTAGTTCCGCTGTAGCTGTAGTGGCCCTCAGTTCGTACTGTCACGGTAATAGTCTGCAAGGGAAGAAATATCAAAATATTATTTGATATCAACTAAATTAATCAATATTAATTGTCAACCTGACAGCATGGTTAAAATCCTTCTAGAGTGGATTATAACAGGGGGACACCTACCGTGGCAGTAGTTAGGCCGAGTAGCCCAGTGAAAAGGAGTGCCGCTGCAAACATCTTGATAGTCAGTGAGAGTAGTTTTGCAGTGAATTGAGGGGCTCTATTTAAACCCTGTGATTGATCACGCTCCCTTGTGGTTGATCACGGTTGGTCACGCGTATGGAGTATGATTTATTCCCACGACAACACGACACACGTCAATCTACTAATAATTTGCTGGTGCCAGGGCGGCTGCGTCGTCCAGTAAAAAGAGCTCTCTCTATTGGTTCTTTCTCGTAATGGTCAACGAGTTAGAGGCAACATGAAAGACTGTCATTTGGCTAGAGACCAATAGCTCTCTAGTTTTCCCTTAATATTAAATTTATTAAATCTCTCTAGCTTTGCTCAAAAACACGAGAAAATTTAATATTATTAGGTAATAGTGCAGCAGAGTTATAGTAAAGTGACCCTGTTAACTCCTTTTACTACTCTCTAATACAAACTGCACCGGTAGGCACCCTAATACCGTTCCCCGGGGAATCCCGATCACCACCTAGTAGATCTACCCCTGAGAAGAAGCAAAGTATATCTCGTGTTCGTGTCAATATGTAGTTTGTACATAATATGTACAATGTACATTGTGTGTAAATGTATGTACATTGTACATTGTACAATGTACATACATTTACACACACACACACACACACACACACACACACACACACACACACACACACACACCGATGTACGTTTGTGTACTGGGCGTGCGCGTGGGACTGTCAAAAGTCTATCATTTCAGCAGTTACTGTGACAGAAAGCCGCGCGGCGCGGGAACTTCCGTGAGAAAAACGGCGGCAACATAACAGTCAATAACAAATCACAAATGTACAGTGTTTGTTTCAGTTCGAGAGGGAGACAGTCTGAACAAGAAAACATTCTAACTAACTCGTTCCCTTAGTAGTAGCTGAATAACAATGTTTGAGGAGCAGTGCTCCCAACTACCCCTACCCCACCCTCCTGACCCAGCCGCTACTGGAGATGTGGTCAGAGCAACGCTCATTCATCACGCCTCCCTACCTCCTGTACTACAGAAACATAACCAAACTCTCAACGCTCCATATAAGGTATCTTGTTTGAACTAAGAAATGAGCTCCACGTCCATTGAAACTCAAATTGAACTCTGACAATCAGCTGCAAAATTGCACAAGGGCGAGTGTTTCTTCATTGTAGGATTTTATTATGCCTATAAGTTGTACCTGAAAACTTATAACACGAGACCGAAGGTCGAGTGTTATCATAGCACTGGCAAGTGCCCCGGGCCCAAAAGGGGGGTGTGGGGGCACAGCCCCCACCACAAACGGGGGTGTGGGGGCAGAGCCCCCACCTTAGAAATACCCTCTAACTCAAAAAACAAAAGAGAGAGCACACGCAACACTTCTACACACAAGCGCGTGAAAACCTGCCAGTGCTACTACCTATATACCATTGCAGATTTCGGGGTTTTTGATGCTTTAAAAAAGCATGTTCCAGATGAAGTAGAGAGCTGAAATTTTGTACTCTGAGGGCCCTCATATAGGAGAAGAGGCATGCAAATTTTCAGAACGATCGGATGTAAGGTAAAAATTTGCCAGAGGGGTCCCAAAATGCAAAAATGTAAGGAGGGGGAGGGGGGGGGGGGAGGACGCTTTTTTATCTTTGAGTGTTCTCCTAAACCACAAATAGTAGAGACTTGCCGTTTGGAACAGTGGTTCCTTACATCATTGCGCTCGGTAATAGCTGTGTGAGAACTTCGAAATCGCCATAGTTCATTAATTATTCATTAATTAGTCATTAAATATTCATTTAAACCATGGTCGCGATATGACACGACTCGAAGGTCATAGAATTTTGAAACCGGTCTTATTCGACGCGGAATCGTCGATTTATGGGGGGGTCTTACTCGGGACAAAAATCTCTATCTCGTAGGGGTGCCGGCCAATAATTAATGAGGATGAGGTCTTGTCCAGCGTTTTTCGAATTAATGAGGGCCCTCAAAAATCCTCAAAAATCCTCAATAATCCTCAATAATCCTCAACAATTATTTTATAGTTTTTACATAAATTTTGACGATTACACATATTATTGGGCATACACATTCCTTAATAGGAGTAAAACAGTTATACAATTTTCCCAGATACCCTGGTGATGGTCCTAAAAACATCCTCAAAAGTCCTCAAAATGAGGCGAAATCGTCAATGTAAATATGGGGTGCTGCCTCCACTCTGACGCGTGAGGCCCGGGTTCGATTCCCGACCGGGCCCGGGTGGGGACACTTTTTTTAAAACTTTTGAAAACTTTATAAATTGTTTATAAATGATTTTTAAAAATTTTCTAGACATTTATCTTACTAGGCAAGCAAAATCGTTGATTTTTGGGACAAAGTTGGCAGCATATTTGACTGAAAATCGTATTTATCTAAAATTTTGAAAATCTGGGCACCGGGATCTTGTCAAGCATGTGAAGTTAATAACTTTGTTAAAAGAAAGCAGTGCTTCAAGTGTGGGAAGCCAAAGAGCACAGGCAAGAGCACTTGAATTGATAATCAGTGCATTTTATACCTCTAAAATATAATATATTATTGTTTTTTATCAGGCATTTGCTGTGTTTATGTATAAATAGAACGGAAAATTTTTGAGGATTTTTGAGGATTTTTGAGGGCTTGTCCAGCAAATAATAAATGAGGATTTTTGAGGTGACCTCAAAAATCCTCATAAATTCCGGCCGGAACCCCCCCATCTCGTACCGTTAAGCCGTTATTTGCATATTTATGCACCTATTCACGATTTTATGCATATTTTCAATATTTTCACTTCGGCTGGTCCTAGAACGTTTTCATGGACATATTTCGACGCAAAATAGTAGATTTATGGGGGGTCGTCCCCCGGACAAAAAGTCGTATCTCGCACCGTTAAGCCGTTATTTGCATATTTATGCACCGATTCATGATTTAATGCATATTCTGAATATTTCCAGTTCGGCTGATCCTAAAACGTTTTCATGGACATATTTCGACGCAAAATAGTCGATTTATGGGGGGTCTTATTCGGGACAAAAATCTCTATCTGGCACCGTTAAGCCGTCATTTGCATATTTATGCACCGATTCATGATTAAATGCATATTCTTAATATTTCCACTTCGGCTGGTCCTAGAACGTTTTCATGGACATAATCCGGCGCAGAATAGTCGATTTATGGGGGGTCGTCCCCCTGACAAAAAGTCGTATCTCTCACCGTTTAGTCGTTATTCGCATATTTATGAACTATTCAAGTTCGAAAATATGCAGAAATCAGAAAAAATAGCTTTTTCTATTCAACACCAAAAAGAACATAAATTAAGTCCAAAAACCAATTAAATAAATTAGTTTGGAATGCCCGGGCCCATGTGGTGTCACGGGGGTAACACCTTTAGGCTACTATCATAAATGATGGATATCGAGAGAGAAAAAGGCAAAGGAAATTAGGATAGAAAGAGTGAGATATAATCAAGAAAGACAGAGAGATAAACAAGAGGAGAGAAAAAAAAGAGGGATATAGTGAAAGAAACAGTGAGAGAGAAAGAGAGAGAGAGAGAGAGAGAGAGAGAGAGAGAGAGAGAGAGAGAGAGAGAGAGGCGTGCAAACCCGACCTGGTCCTCCTAGACAAGCAAAAGAGGGAGGCACTACTCATCGATGTCGCCGTTCCAAAGGACCGATTAGTCTCTGACAGAGAGCTGGAAAAGATCGAGAAGTACCAAGAACTGAGGAGAGAGGTCACACGAATCTGGGAACTTAAAAAGGCCACGGTCATTCCCATCGTGATTGGAGCCCTTGGCGGAGTTAGCCCCCGACTGGAGAAGTACCTGATGGCTATAACCCGCCAATTATACCCCTCACAGCTCCAAAAGTCAGCCCTCTTCGACTCGATGAACACGCTCCGGAAGTTCCTCGATATGTAATCAGCCTCCTGTAACCCCACCAGATGTATATTTGTATTAGTTTTTTTTACCGTTTCACCCGTTCCTGCTTGCTCTTAGACTGCCTTAGTTCCCGTTCCAGACGGTATGTTCCAGACGTTTTGTTCCCGATAGATTGACTCTTCTTAGATTCCGTTCCAGCAGGCTGAGCTTCTTTCCAGATAGTTTAGGAGGTCTTTTGCTCCGCCACCTTGAGCTTTAATTCCCCTATTTTATTTTTCCTTACCTTAACCTATATGTACATTGTTCAACCTACCCCTTTGTACATTGTTCTACCTACCTTTACTCCGCAGGCCCTCCGGGCCCTCAGATCCAACAGGATCCGGGCTCGGGGGATTTAACCCTGTTCCCACATGGGACCTTACGGTCCCATGTGGGAGTGGTGCGTGTAGTGGACCGAGAGAGAGAGAGATAGATAGATAGATAGAGAGAGAGAGAGAGAGAGAGAGAGAGAGAGAGAGAGAGAGAGAGAGAGAGAGAGAGAGAGAGAGAGAGAGAGAGAGAGGGAGAGAGAGAGAGAGTGAGAATATGAGTGAACGAGAGAGAGATGAGGAGAGAGAGAGAGAGAGAAGAGAGAGAGAGAGAGAGAGAGAGAGAGAGAGAGAGAGAGAGAGAGAGAGAGAGAGAGAGAGAGAGAGATAGAGATAGAGATAGAAAGATTGAAGGACAACAATTAATAATTAACGAGATATGCCGTTAGTTATGGCAGTAGCCTAAAGGTGTTACCCCCGTGACACCACATGGGCCCGGGCATTCCAAACTAATTTATTTAATTGGTTTTTGGACTTAATAAGTACAACAATAATGATCCGAGACCACAGGTCGAGGCAGATTCTTGTACTTTAGTGCACGAGCCTGCGAGTGCCACTAAGTGTAACTACCTCACGAGCCTGCGAGTGATGTAGTTTTACTTTTTGACCGAGCCTGCGAGGTCTAAAAGTGTAAGAATCTGGGACATTATTGTTGACGTCAGGTACAACGAAAATAGGCATAATAAAATTGCATTGTAAAATTTTTAAAACAAGAGTGAGAGACACTTTAGGGCGTAACAATAGAGCGAATTCATGATATGGTAGCAGGCAGAGATATCAGTATAAGATAAGATAACGCCTGAGATAGGTAAAGAGAGTGAGAGATTAGTGAGTGAGAGAGATAAAGAATGTGTGGGACGTGGGTCCGGGAGTTCGTAACTGTTATCTTGATCTCGGTGCTGCAACGGCTTGACAGTGTGAGAGAAGAAAGAGAGAGAGAGGGAGGGAGTTCGTAAATGCTTATATTTCTAACGGTTTTTAAGTGTGACAGAAACAGTGGAGTAAGGAGTTCTAAGTGCAGCAGTGTTATAAGTTTTCATGTATCACTGGGGGGTGTTATAAGTGAAAACTTATAACACTGGGGGGTGTTATAAGTGAAAACTTATAACACTGCCCAGTGTTATAAGTTGTACAAGCAGTGCTACCTAAAGAATTATATTATATCTCAAAATTTTACAATGTTACTTTCATTCATGATTTCGTTTACAAGTTGTGTAAACTCTCCCACTAGGATCTCCGGCTAAGTTGTGGACCATCGGATCGCATTGGTAGTTGCTACAGCCCTGCTGCTCTCCGTCTCCGTGCCACAAGAGATGGAATAACGGTTGATAAACGCAACCCACCTCGAGCTGCTACCCACGAACCAGGAAATCAACTTCCCGTTCTTCCTGGTATACCTAGTACCATTGCCCACTTTACCCCTTCTGAGCAGTGTTTCTTTCAGAAACAGGTAAATTGCAGTTGTAGGGTCACTATCTGCATTTGGGCACACATATCACTCCTTACAGAATTCATCACACACTTCTAGAGGAACTAGGCAGCTCTAACCCCCATCTTACCTACAGGCTACAGAAAATGATCCTGCCCAATCGCTGGCTCCTTCCAAAGAAGAGGAAGACCGATACAACTGGTACCTCGAGCACGCTTTTGATGTCGGCTCCCTGGTTACTCTTGAGGGAGAAACGGAGCGGAAGATTAACGTGCGGTGTGGAATCGAAACTGATCTCCCAAAGGGTGAGAAAACTTGGAGAAAACTTCCCGGGGCTTACTCTTACGCCCATCGAGTTCATTATTAATTATTGTTGATTATTGCGTTAATGATAGATGAGCAGGATATTCTTTAATTTGTTTCCCTCCTCTCAGACAAATACACAGAGTTCATGTCTGAGGTTAAGGAGTTATACCAGCACAGTCTAAAGCAGAGTATTCTGGATTATGTCCTGCTGGATCCGGGAGAGAGGAGCAGGCTTGGAATTGAAATTGAGAACAGGAGGTTTGAATCCACCACCATTCAGGGCCCGTGCCCGTGGACAGAGAATATCAGGTTAGTGATCATGCTGGATTAGTGCGAGTCAATTGTTTCGAATTAATCCCTGCAGTTCAGTACTTTCTCACAAAAGACTGCACTCTCCGAACCGAGCCAATATTACTGCAGTCATGTAGTATGACAATGGTTCAGGTATGAGGGAGGAACACTAATTTAAACTTGGTTAACCTCCACTAATTTAAACTTGGTTCACCCCATTTTCTAACAGGGTTGCAAAAAGACAGCTCAGGGAGAATCTCTTCATTATGTGTCCCATAATGCAAAAAATAAACGATCTCTGGTCTGAGAAGTATAAAGATTGTCGCCCTTTTGTTCTCTCGGAAATGGCTACAAACGCTCCCTCCGATTTGTGCTCCAGTGTGTTCAAAAAGTGTGAACATTTCAAGCGACACGTCCTTCTCAAGGGGTGAGTGCTTTGCTAAATTATGTGAATCTAGCTTGATGTTGCCGGGCTTCAACTAATTTCTCCGTGCAATTTGATATAAAAAACAACTGAATATCAGGATCTAACAAAACATATCACATCCAAATTGGGTGGTTGAGTTATTTCAATCCTACAGCCACAACACTTTCAGATACGTAGCAGATTGTAGGGACATCCTCATGGCAGATTATGCCCTCTGGGAAGGACTCCTACCCAGCAGATCACGTGACTCGGAGATGATCCTCAGATTCTTTGGGTGTATCAGATCCCTGATGAGCAGGCACATCTCCTCAATGTTGTACACCTTCTTTGAGGAGATCATCCAGTATCTGCTATCTTTCCGGGATGATGAATGCCCTGGGCCCCTTCTACGAGTTGGGGTGAGTTTTAAATACTAAATTGTGTGACAAATTCCGTAGGCATGTCATTCTACCCAGTTCGTCAACTCATATAAGACTATCCTCTCCGCACCGGGCAGATGTTACAGCCAGTGCCTGACAACAACAACATTACGACAGTAACATAACACAGATCTCTCTCTCTCTCTCTCTCTTTCTCTCTGATCATCAGGTTACATTTCTGGAGGGAGAGGTGATGTTTGACCCTTCTCTGGAACAAGTAACACCAGCACTAGAGATGACCTCACGACACTTGCTGGATATGATAGCCGGTATTCCTTGTCTCCAAAACACCGTGTTTCCCCGTCTCTCCTGCCGACAGTGCCTCCTGGGGGTGAGTTAGCCATGAGCCGTCAGCCGTACTCCATGGAGAACACCTACTTTGAAAACCTCTTATTATTTCATAGAACCATCTCGCCCACCTCATCACCACCTCCATCCTCAAACCCCCTCCTCCCCACAGATTGGTACAGTGGACTACTTCTTTATCCGGATGGTAGAGCACTTCAGGAAGACAGTCCAGGATAATATCAACCAACCCCGGGAGTATATCAAGGTGCTCGACCCCTACATGAAGTTTGTTAATGGTAGAGAGCACAAGGTTGTCAGCCAGATCATATCAGGGGAGATCCAGCTGGATAGTTTTGAGGAGAAGATCCTTGAGCTGAGGGGTTACACCAGCGACCTCCTGGGTCTCAACACTCAGGTTGATCTCCGATTTTTGGGGCTCAACTTGGAGCCCGCCCAGAAACAACTTCTTGAGATACTGGGCAGTTTGTCGTCCTCTCTTTCTGAGCATGTCCTCAAGGGTAAGGCTAGTTTGTCTTTCCCTCACTCTTCACTTCATGTTTGCTTTACTCTTCTTTCCACATTACAGCTTCCATTTATTCTTTCTGAAATCGGCACTGTGGGTGCAGGGTGACGTCTGTTAAAATATGGATTATAATACTTATTTTAACAGCCCTCACCCTGCACCCACAGTGCAGATTTCAGAAAGAATACCGTCCCAAGTTCCCTCTCATTTCTCCTCACATCTCTTCTAGGTAACTTGGTAACCCATCTCCCTGTCCCAGGTAACAGAGTCTACCAAAAGGAGATCTGCCGAAAGTTTGACGAGGTTTCTGATACCGCCCTCCTTCCCACGACAACCACGGAGGAGCTGATTGAGCTGGTGACATATGTTGGAAAAACAGAGGCCGAGATCCTTCCTGATCTGCAGGTATAAACCACTGTGAAGTCTAGAGCCAGCCAGTAAAACATTGCAATCCCCTCACTACACAGTTACAACTAGAACTGATGTAACTGTGTAGTAACTGTGTAGTGAGGGGAGATTACCTTTTGTTGTATAATTGTGAGTGACCAAGTATCACGATACAAGTTAGAAGACAACCTGTTGAGTTTTCAGTTTTAGAAATACATTTCTAAGCCCCTCTCTCTACTCCGCAGGATAAACTACTCCAAGCAGAACGCAATGTAATGTTCCTCCTTGAGTACTCCCAACTGTGTGAAGAAGACTACAAGCTACACTCCATGACCTTTAGCTGGCCGGGTCGGATCAAACCAATCATCAAACTGAGCAAAAACCGACTAACCCACAAGAAGGACCTAGCTGGGAATGAGCTCAAGGAGAAAATCAAACTGTTCGAACAGAACATCAACTCCTGGGCTCTTGTTGCGGATGAGCTGAAAGACGTTGATTTCAGCCCCGGGCCCAAGGCCCAGGAAGACATTGCTGGGAATGTGGAGGCCTTTAAAAAGCTCCATGATGACCTTGACGGGGGTAGGAAGGATCTCGAGGATATCCACAAGGAGCAGGCACTTCTTGGTGTGGAGCTCCTTCCGGATAGGGAGTTGGATAACATCCTGGTGGACATCACTCCCTTTGAGGATTTCTGGTCGCTGGCTATTGACGCGGTGAAACATTTGGAGACGTGGATGTTTGGACCCTTTCTCACTCTCAAGTACATGACCTTGGAGGAGAAGGTTAATGAGCTGTTCCGGAACAACTTCAAACTTATCAAAGCGTTTGCGGAGAACCCCACTCCTAAGAGGTGTGCGGAGAACATTCAAAGTAGGTTGACACGGTTCAAGGAACATCTCCGGTTGTTATCCGTCATTTGTAATCCTGGGATGATGGAGCGACATTGGGGCCAGATAGCTGACCTGTTTTCACAGGAGTTCTATATTGAGAAAGATTCATCTCTTTCAACCATGCTGGATTTCAAACTGGATGAAAAGGTTGGTAACTTTCTGAAGAAGCATGGCAGGAGTCAATTCTTTATTTCCCTCCTTCAATTTGACCTTTTGATTTTTGCAAGAAAATTAAATACATATTCCTCCGGCTTTCAAAATCGAAAGTATGTACATTACTACTACATTATATGGGGGGGGTCTCATGTTGGTTGTTAATCAATCAATCAATCAAAGAACCTCTCATGGAGGGGTCGCCGCTTTTATGGGCAGTTATATAGAATTAGTAATTTTATTGTCACGCTATGAATAAATATAAACATTATTTGGATATGATAGGGATTAGGTGGAATTTAGTACGGATCGCGTGGTTGACAGTGAAATATATCTATCTATGGGAGACCGGAGGTAGAGATAGAGAGGGGATTGGAGATCAGATTTCATTTGGCTAGAGATACTAGAGAATTAGTGTCTCCCCATGCGTCAGCGTCTGAGTTTAGGTCTAGGTTGGGGAGAGATTGAATTTCGAGGAGTAATTTTGTGACGCTTCTTTTGAATGGGTCAAAGAATTTGTTACTTAACTTAGTTTGTTTTGCACTGTCATTGTTGCTATTCTTCGACGCGAGTTGGACTATTTTATTGTAGAGTCTGGGGCCTACGTAAGCGATTTGGTAATTTGAGCGAGTTAGTCTAAAATAGCGAAAGACGAAAACATTTGACTGCTCCTGCCGTGTGCTGTGACAGGTGGGGAGTAGGATACTTTGTTGGAATAGGCTAGTGATTTGCGTTGGTGCAACTCCTAGTCTGACCTTTTGTAATATCCCTACAATGTTTTTTGAGATCAGATTGGGAAGGGATAGGAGAGAGAGTTTTCTAAAAATGGGTTTGGTGTGAGTGGGAATCTTATTATTGGATGGATTAAAGAAGAAATTTACGTGGTCGGGGCTAATTGCCCGTATGGCCTTTTTTTGTGCCGAGAATAGATTAGAGAGGCGGGAACTTGGGACAGTGCCCCATACTGATGAACAATATAACAGATGGGATTCAATGAAGCCATGATAGATATTTTTGAGGGCCTTAGTTGGGAGAATTTCTCTTAGCTTATAAAGTATCCCAGCGTTTCGGGAAATTTTTGATTTGAGAGCAATTAAATGTTGATTCCAGTTAAGTTTAGAGTCTACTATTACTCCTAGGAACTTGGCTTCATCTTTTTGTGTGATATTTTTGCCATTGAGTGACAAAGACATGGAGTAGCCTTTATGTTGATTGTTATTAGTGAAGTATAATAAATTTGTTTTGTCTACATTCAATTTTAGGCCATTTGCAGAGACCCAATCATGAACTGCATTGAGAGCTAAGTTGCACTTATGCTCCAGTTCGATAGGGTTACTTGCCTCAAGCATTAGATTAGAGTCATCTGCAAAAATAAAGAATTTAGCTAGGTTAGTAGATAATGGTAAGTCGTTTATATAAATAATAAAAAGTGTAGGTCCAAGGATAGATCCTTGTGGAACTCCGTGTTCAATTTTTTTCATTTCAGAATTACAGTTTTGGAGATGTACATACTGGTTTCTATTTGTTAGGTATGAGCTGAACCATTCTAAATTTGCGCCCCTAACCCCATAGTGCTCTAGTTTTTCGAGCAAAATTTTATGTTCTACCATATCAAAAGCTTTGCTAAAGTCAAGTAGAAGAAGGGCCGCTACCTGCTTGCGTTCTAAAGCGTTGATTAAGTTGTGCTGGGCATCTAAGAGAGCATGTTCACAGGAGTGGCCTGCCCGAAAGCCATACTGAGAAGTAAAGAGTATGTTGTTTGCTTTTAGATGGCTAACTAGTCGGGATTGCATTGCTTTTTCGTAGATTTTGGAGAAGGCTGAGAGTAGTGAAATTGGCCTGTAATTTTTTATTTCAGTTTTTAGACCCCCCTTTGTGCAGCGGTATAACTTTAGCTATTTTTAGTTTTCTGGGTACAATTCCTTGTGCTATAGAATTTGAAATTGCGAAGGCTATGAGTTGCGACATAACAGAGCTAGAAGCCTTTAGCGGCTTAATGTTAGTGTCAGATGTTGCTTTGTCGCTTAAGGATTTGATGAGTGTCTTAACTTCAGAGGTTGTAACTGTTGTGAGTGCCATGTCGTTGAGGCACCTACTGCTTTTCGGCATGGTTATATTATTGCTTAATTGGATATCACCTTTTAGGTTTCTAGCAATATTGGAGAAATAGTCATTGAAGGCCTCAGTCATGTCTTGGTTGTCAGTTAGTTGCCTGTCTTTGTAGTCAAGTTTGTTGATGTTGACTCTAGTTTTGGGGTTTCTATTCAAAAGGCTATTGATCATGGACCACTGCTTTTTGCTGTCGGTGACATGTCGTTCAAAAAATTCTGTGTAATATTTCTGTTTAGCTAGCTTGATGTGTTTTTCTACAAACTTTTTTAATTTTAGGTACTTTACTTTGTTCCCTACAGTCGGCTGTTTTATGAATTTACGATATAAACTATTTTTTCGAGCACAGGCACATTTCAGCCATTCCATTAGCCAGGGGCTCGAATTGTTTCTTTTTTTGTTTTTCTTACGCTTAACAAGGGGGAAATTTTTCTCATAAAGTTCTTGATATTTGTTGGAAATGTACCCATGCCCAAAATTGCATACTCTCCTATTTCCCTCCTTTTTTAGATCACATTGTCCTATAATGTCCTCCAAATCTGGAATACTGTCTATAGTCCCTAACAACCTTACCGGAGATGTGACGGGCGGGGGTATGGTAGGGGTACTGCTAATGTTGTTGTTGTTGCTGTTGCTGTTGTAGTTGTTCTCGTCTGCCTCGTTGCAGTTATATGAGGGGGGAGGGTTGTTAGTTTGTGTTGCTATGTCACAAAATACTGGGAGTGCTGGTGGTAGTGGTGGGGGGAAAGGTAGACTGAGCACCTCCTCAGCACGTCTAACTGGCCTATCGAATGGAATAGCTAGCTCTAGTAGTAGCTTCTTAGCACTCCTAACTCTAGCCCTCAAGTCTCTCTCGTCATTCTTTCTCTGTTGATCTTGTCTCGAACTAACAGCCGGTGACATACCTGGTGTGGTATGGGGTGCCGGGGTGGGGGGTGAGGGGCGGGTACTGTTGAACTGGCACCAGCCCCGGCAGCCCAGTGAAGATGGGTGGTGAAGAATCGAGAAGGTTAGAAACTGGACCACCGTCCCAAGTCCTTATCAGTAGATTAGAGCATAAGAACAAGCAAAAGTAGCGTGGGAAATGTGAGAAGTGGTAGTATGGACGTTTTTTTGGCACCAACAAACAAAACAAACATAACAAAAATTTTGTTTGTTGTATTTGTTGGTTTTGTTGGTTTGTTGATTTTGTTGGTGAATTTTGTTGGTTTTGTTTGTGGGCTTAGTTGTTTTGTTTGTGACTAACAACAAGATTAATTGCATTATGTTCTAACATAATGCTGAATTTCCCTGCCGTGTGAATCTATCACTATGAAGAAAGGAAATCATGACGCTCTAGCAGCGAGCGGGACACGAAATCCCGTTCATTTATATATCACACAAACAGCATAGAGCAAATCCTTGTGTTTTAGTAGCACTAAATTGCGCGCCACGCCGCCACATTGCGCGCCACGCATTTCCTGAAAACGTGCTAACGAATTGGTTTATGAAGGAGCAGCTCGTAACTGTGTGCGCGGCTCTAGTTGCTACACCGTTGCCCTCGCAACGAAAGTGTGACCAAAATGGTCCCTCTACCGATTAGTTAGTATACCAAAATGTCGTTTTCGAATTCTAACCCTGCTATGCCTTTTTACAAAGTAAAAAGGCATCCGGGTGAATGCCTTCGGCATTCACCCGGGCAGGGAAAAAATAATATAACAAAGATGAAAGAACTAACAAATCACAACACAACCAACAAATCTCAATAAAACAACAAATTTCAACACAACCAACAAATCTCAACAAAACAACAAATCTCAACAAATTTCAACAAATCAACAAAACAACAAATCTCAACAAAAATACAAATCTCAACAAAACAACAAATCTCAGTGAATTTTTGTTGAGATTAGTTTGTTTGTTGAGATTTGTTGTTTTATTGAGATTTTTTGGTTTCTTGAGATTTGTTCATGTTGGTTTGTTGAAATTTGTTCTTTTGTTGATATTTGTTGGTTTGTTGAGATTTGTTGTTTTGTTAAGATTTGCAAAGCTTAACAAAACAACAAATCTGAACAAACAAACTAATCTCAACAAAAGAACAAATTTCAACAAACCAACATGAACAAATCTCAAGAAACCAACAACAAATATTTGTTGTTTTGTTGAGATTTGTTGGTTGTGTTGAGATTTATTGGTTTGTTTAAATTTGTTGTTTTGTTGAGATTTGTTGTTTTGTTGAGATTTGTTGTTTTGTTGAGATTTGTTGGTTTGTTGTGATTTGTTGGTTTGTTGAGATTTGTTGTTTTGTTGATGACTACGAGATTTGGTGTTTTGTTGAGTCAACAAATCTCAACAAAACTCAACGAAACTAACAAAACTAACAAACAAAACTAACCAAATATTTTGTTAGTTTTGTTAGTTTTGTTGGTACAGTCGGACCCCGATTTAGTGGCATCCTCGGGGGAAAGAAATCCTGCCACTAAATCGGGGTGCCACTAAATCGAGGTGAGCCATATTTGGCCCATAAAAATCTATTTTATGCCCAAAATGCCATACTAAGACTAAAGACACCTCTAACTGTTATATGCAATATTCATTTATTGATTACATGATCATTTCTGATTGGAAATAGAAAACTATCAAATAAATTTTTCAAAAAAGTTATACCAGCCCGTCCGATGTGTTTCGAATCGGTGCAGCTTCCTGGATGTCCTGTCTAATTAGCGGGTTCGAAACGAATCGAAACGTGATCTCCATCGAATCGAAATTTTGACGCTTGGTGAACTTATGATTCAATGGCCCCATGGGGATCACGTATCGGTTCGTTCCGAACCGTCTAATTAGCAGCAGGACATGCGATAAGATTCACTGATTCGAAACACGATTCGGACGTGGCTGGTATTCCTTTGAAAAAATTTCACAAAAAAAATCAAAAAAATTTTTGGGGGAAAAAAATCCTGCCACTAAATCGGGGTGCCACTAAATCGGGGGCCACTAAATCGGGGTCCGACTGTACTAACAAAACTAACAAACAAAACTAACAAAACTAACTTTTGTTGGTTTTGTTAGTGTTTGTTGGTTTTGTTGGTAGTATACCTACATGTAGTTTGTTAGTACATAATTCGCGTACCAACAAAAACAACAAAACCAACAAAACCAACATGAGACCCCCTCCCATTATATTAATTATCCACTTTTTTAGATCGATCAACTGGAGGAAATCAGCACGGCAGCAACCAAAGAATACACCCTGGACAGTAACATGAGGAAGATGAGGGAAGAATGGTCTGAAATATTGTTCACCTTTATTCCCTACCGTGATACTGGGACATCAATCTTCTCGGCAGTGGATGAAATCCAGACCCTCCTTGATGATCACATCATGAAGACCCAGACTATGAGGGGGTCACCCTTTATTAAACCTTTTGAGGAGGACATCTTGGCTTGGGAGAAAACCCTTCTGACCGTACAGGTTGGTGTACTCTTTTCCTTGACTCGTAAACTTCGCTCCCCAGTTTGTAACTTACTACTATGTAACTTACTACTATCACCTCACCTCACCTCACCTCACCTCACCTCACCTCACCTCACCTCACCTCACCTCACCTCACCTCACCTCACCTCACCTCACCTCACCTCACCTCACCTCACCTCACCTCACCTCACCTCTCCCCACCTCACCTCACCCCACCAGGACATTATAGACGAATCGCTGAGTTGCCAGTCCACCTGGTTGTACCTGGAGCCCATCTTTAGTAGTGAGGACATCATGCAGCAGATGCCGAAAGAAGGACGGATGTTCTGTATGGTGGATAACAGTTGGAAGTTACTGATGACTAAAGCTATCGTGAGTTAGCTCCTAAAGCCCGCACCCCCATTCAGGGTTTTCCATGCGTCTTGGGTGTGCTTGATTTCCTCAGGGCTCAACTCCCCAGTCCCTAAACACACACCCTCTCTCCAATTCCAACTCCCCAGTCCCTAAACCCCATCCTTCTCTCCAATTAAAACTCCCCCTGCCTAGATGGACCCCCATGTTCTGGCTGTGACCTGTATAGAGCGCATCGTGGAAGACCTCAAGCACAATAACAACCTATTAGAGGAGATTCTGAAAGGACTCAATAACTATCTTGAAGTAAAGCGTCTCTATTTTGCACGGTAATAAAAATCACAAACCAATGATTTAGCTGTCAGAGCATTGGCCTGACCCTATTCTCATTTCAAGCGAGAACTGTTATGTGGTCAGAGCATTGGCCTGACAGTGATTTAATGGTGTTGCAAATATATCATGTTAAGTTATTCCTTTCTCCAGGTTTTTCTTCCTTTCCAATGACGAGCTTCTTGAGATTCTCTCGGAAACTAAAGATCCCACCCGGGTCCAACCCCACATGAAGAAGTGTTTTGAGGGTATTGCAAAGCTGGACTTTGATGCAGATCGAGTTATTCAAGGGATGATCTCGAGTGAGAACGAGGTTGTGAAACTATCCCAGCCGATCAATCCTCATCTTGCAAAAGGATGTGTTGAGAGGTGGCTTCTTGAGGTAATTGAAACTCGATATATTGCTGTTTGTTTGTTTGTTTGTTTGTGAGTGCTGCGTCTGGAGGATGACCTGAGGTCATTGACCTCGGACCTCTTAAAATACTACCCGAAGGTCAACTCAATATCGAATGTGTAGAAGTTATTTCGAATAATACATCGTGTTGTGTCTAGGTTGAGGCAGGTATGAAGTTATGTCTGAAAGATATTGCGGCTACTGCCATCGAGGCATATCCCAAAACTAATCGGGATGATTGGGTGTTAGACTGGCCCGGGCAGGCCGTTCTTAGTGGCAGTCAGACTCACTGGACCAAAGAAGTATCAGAGGCAATCCAGACAGGTGGGTGTCTATTTGGTCCATTGTAATTGCTTCAATTATTGAGCGATATTCGGTGATAAGGATAAAGTTTTAAACGAATATTAGCCAGTTTTGCGTCAACTATTAATAATACATCTTCTGATACAACCCCTCTCCCATTCAATCTCACTGATGCACTGAGCTTGTATGAACGACTTCATACCATTCCAAACAGGAACCCTGGATGCGTACCTGGAGAAGTGTAACAGCCAGATAACTCGTATTGTGGCAATGGTCAGGGGTAAACTACCAGCCATGTCCAGAATCTCCCTTGGTGCCCTTATTGTCATTGATGTCCATGCTCGTGATGTGGTGGATGAACTGGCAAGGAACAAGGTGGATAAGGATGGATGACTGGATTACATCGTTGTGCAACAGGTAAACTACCGACTTTCATCTCCAACCGGCGAGGTGTTTTTGTAAGGTTGCTTGGAGATACTGCTTGCAAGAAATAGGTAAGTCCACTTTCAGACGGATTAGGCCACAGGGATTCTAGAGTTTTTTTTTTAAAAGTTTCAACTTTCTGTGACCGATTTTATAATTTCCCCCCCCCCTCGATGTTGTTCTATTGGATTCCAAATGAGAGCCACGGGTTATTACTTATGGTACGGGTTTGAGGTCTAACCTTTCCCCATATCCCCCCCCCCCCTCGTGGTTCTGAATCCTCATAACTGATAGAACGTATCCCTCCCTTGCTATATAGCGGTACACTCTCCGCTGACCTCGTTTGTTAAGTTCACCACTTAAGAGGAAGGTACCTTTCTCAACCCTGCGGACTTTGGCATAACACTAATCTTGACCTAGTGTTATCGAACGTTGATGGGCCCGCATGAAGGGTTTTTGGTTGAGCCCGGAGGTCCGGGAACTTAAAATGACAGCAATGATCTGGGAAGGCCCTCTCTTCGCAACGTAGATGGTTCGTGTTCAGTTGATGGTATGCATTCACCTGGGTATTTTCCTTATGGGCGCATCAGTTGACATTGGGAGCCCCGAGGACCGGGAAATCGGATAAGCAAAATCTGGCAGCTTTTGCTAAATGTGTTGTTTCGATTTGACCATAGTACTATAAACCCTTCCCGCAAAGTTCTTCAAGTCTTCAAGGCACGGATTAAGAAACAATCTGAAAGAATATATATATTAATATTTAATAGCCTAGTGATGCATCTTTTGATTTAACAGATGACTGGTTGCGTTCTCATCTTTAGGTGCTTCTTTCTGAACAGTCAGTTAACTGGAAGTCCTTTTTCCCCAACAGTTCTCGAGTAAGCTTACTATACCCCCCCCCCCCGGTTTTATCAAACCCATTTTCTCTTAGATCCAATGTATCCAGCTGGCAATTGCTAATCGGTTGAAGGTCTTTGTATTTGAGGGGACTGAACTAACACTGGACCCAACATGTACTATGTTCATCACCATGAATCCTGGTTACGCAGGACGTTCTGAACTACCTGATAACCTCAAGGTGGGTGTTTTTAGTTACTGTAAGATCTTGCATTGCTAACTGCTCAAGATGACCTCGTCGTGATCGGTACTTATTAAGCACGATTAACGAGATGTTTTTAAAGAAAATTCCCCCTCCAAATTATTTTTTTGTTCCCGGTCGCATGCCCGAGCCTCCACCCGGGTCAGGTGGAGTTTAGCACGTTTTAAGCATGGTGCTAAACGACAAAGGGCTTTAAACTCAGATTTGTAGCTCGAGCGGTCAAACTGCTCGTACAACGTTACTCAAGGTACTGCTCCTTCATTAATAATAAATTTGTGGGAATTGGTTCAGTGAACGCTATTTTAACTGGCTGCGTCACACTTGCTGACGTTTCCAGGTGAAGAGACAGAACACTGTCTGCTACTTGGACTCATCAGTCTGTACTAACCTTATATGTATACTTACGTGTTACTGATCCTTCGATGAGGAGGGAACAGCCGTTAATACACTAACAATCGTCATCTGAAGCTTACATATCCGACTGTGATGATGTATCCTGCTAACCATCGGGTATTGGTGAGATTCTGTTTGGCTGTCAACTACCGTCCTGAGGTAGGTATTATCAAACCCCTCCCATTGGAGATCTCAGCTAGTCTATATTGCGTCGAGCAAAAGTTATTAACTTCCCATAACTTCCATCTCCCATATTTCAATTTCCCATTGCGATATCCGTATCTGTGGAGTACCTGTTATAATACTGTTCACTTGCTCATATTTCCCATGCAAGAAACATGGAATAACTGCTGGCCTTTCTCCTTGGATACCATCAGTATCCGTAATAACTGTCCCATCCCCCTACTTTCAGAAACATTACGATTACGGAATGAGAGCCGTGAAGTCAGTGCTAACAGCAGCGGGTAACCTGAAACTACAATATCCAGATGATGATGAGAGTGTCATCCTGCTAAGAGCCATCCGGGATGTCAATTTACCCAAGTTCCTGGCACAGGATCTACCTCTCTTTGAAGGTAGGTATTTAGTCAAACACCCTCCTTATTTGGAGATCTCGCTTAGTCTAGTATTGGTCGTGAGCAAAAGTATGTAATACTACTCCAAATATTCCATCTAACTCCATCTAACCCCCCCCCCCCAATCCCATTATCATCTCATTTCCCCATTAGGCATTATCAGTGATCTGTTTCCGGGAGTCTGTATTCCTGAACCTGATTATGATGTTCTGAATTCAGCCCTGTTTGATGTCATGGACAGGCTAAACCTACAAAACACACCCTTCTTCCACTCCAAAATTATCCAGGTATGACATTTGGAAATTGTTGGTTCTCTTTGCCTTGTTTCACCGCGCCCCGAAGGGTTAGAACATTACAAGGTTCTCTACCTTAAATTCTATCATGTTCATTCTAAGGGGAATCTGTTAAACTAAACCCGACATCACACAAACACTCTGCAGGTCTACGAGATGATGTTGGTGCGACATGGTTTCATGTTGGTGGGAGCAGCACTGGGAGGTAAAACTAGCACCCTCAATGTCCTCTCTGGAGCGCTCAAGGAACTTGAAAAACAAGGTTTGTTGAGTGTTGATACTTTGGGGGAAATAGGATCCTGTTATGATTGGTAGTTAAATAACTTGTCAATATAATATTTGATACCTCATACACATGTCAAATATCCTCGTTAGTAGATAATCCATTCACACATACTAAACTCACTAGGTCTGATGGAGGAACACGCAGTGGGCATCCACATTATCAACCCCAAGAGTATCTCAATGTTCCAGCTATACGGTAACTTTGATCCCGTATCCCATGAGTGGACTGATGGGGTGCTGCCTATCCTATACAGAGAACAGGCTAGTTCTACTTCCACTGATCGTCAGTGGTTGATATTTGATGGTCCTGTGGACGCTGTGTGGATCGAGAACATGAATACAGTGTTGGATGACAACAAGAAGCTGTGTCTAATGAGTGGAGAAATCATCCAGGTAGAGACAACTAGTTAACACTAAGTGGGTCAGTAATTTACACTAATTGCAATGGAGAACATGAACAGCTGTTTCCACCTGCACCTCACCCGCAATAACTCACACGTCCTCAGATGAGCAGTAGACAGAACATGATATTTGAAACTGAAGACTTGGAGCAGGCCTCCCCTGCCACAGTTAGCCGTTGTGGTATGGTCTACATGGAGCCTGATGAGCTGGGATGGGCACCAATATTTAATAGCTTCGTGGCTGATATCAGTGGACAGTTCCCACCCGACCAGGTATGAGCTGAATTATTTGAAACATTGAGCATCAGTGGTGGGATCCGACCAATTTTTTATCCGTTTGCCCGGACGGATCAGCTGTCCTATATTAGCAGCTCCCCCTGATGACGCATCAATACAATGTTCGGTAATATCATATTGTGACCGCGCTGGGATATATCGTGTTTTCTGACATCTCCTTCCTCTCCACACAGATCAAGAAGATAGAGGAGGTATTCCACTGGTTGCTCCCTCCTTCCCTCGAGTGGGCTCTCTCCATGAACATGTTCCTGCCACTCAGAATGATGCACCTGGCACGACAGGCAATGACCATGTTCAAGGTACATGATCTATCTCTCTGAATTTTGATACTCCAGAATTTCAGTATCATTCATGAATATAAGAGCCTCTTACTCAATCTGCTAATATCTCATTTATCAGGTTGTTAGTGCGAGCTATGTTGAGAGTTGTCCGCTACATTTTAAGGAGTGGTGTGCCCCCTCTCTCGCATTCTCTATTCTGTGGAGTGTTGCAGGGTGTTTCCCCACTGACAGCCGAACCAAGTAATTAGTAATTAATAATTAATGAGTAATCTTTAAATAATTTACCCCCCCCCCCATGGCATGATATAAAGTGCCAATAAATTCAAGCTCCTCTATCAATTGATAACCCCCATCAATAATTTCCAGGTTCAGTCAACATCTAAGAGATTTGTGGATGGATAAAGGGGCCAAACCTAGTGGTCTTACTATTGACAAGAATGGAATCTATCCAGACAAAGGTCAATTGTTTTTGTTTGTGCCTCCAACTTTCATTTCTTATGCTGCTTTTTCATTTTTGGTCCAGATAAATGTAAATGTAGATCTCTTTATTTGAGTTCTTCTAAGTTGTTGATTCTTAGCGGTCAACCCTTGGCCTTGCTTCTAATCGACACATCTCCCAAAACCTTGGAAACGAAATTACCCCCTCCCTTGCCAGCGCACAAATGTTAATTCGTATCCAACCTCTCCTTGTACAGGTACTGGATTTGACTATTGCTACATCTACAGTAACAAATCAACATGGAATCCCTGGTTTGACGGCTCTAAATTCCACATTCCTGAGGACACTAAGAACATATCCTCCCTGATCATACCCCACCAGGAGGTCTACATGATCGAGTATTTCCTGGGCCTCTTCATCAAACATTCCACCCCACTCCTAATTGTGGGACCCACCGGAACGGGGAAATCAGCCGTGGCTGCCAGTGTGATCAACAACCAGTTGGATCAGGGGAAGTATGAGTCGAACATCATTAATTTCTCAGCGCAGACAAGCGCTCAGCTAACACAGGAGATGATCTCTAGTAAACTGGACAAGAGGAGGAAGGGGGTTTATGGGCCGCCAGTCAATAAAGAGATGGTAGTCTTTGTAGACGACCTAAACATGCCTATGAAACAGACGTATGGAGCCCAGCCACCCATAGAGTTGCTGAGGCAGCATCAGGATCAGGGCCACTGGTACCATCCTAAAGACAGTACTAAGCTGTATCTTGAGGACGTGGTATTGGTTTCAGCTATGGGTCCTCCCGGGGGAAGCAGAAATGATATTTCTGGACGGATGGTCAGGCATTTCAATATTGTTAGTGTCGATACATTCTCCGAGTCCATCTTCTCTACCATCTTTAACACGATTCTGGACTGGCATTTTGCCAGTGGGGTATCCTCTTCTGCAGCTATCGTGGGGAAACAGATCCTCCCTGCTACCATCACTCTGTTCAACGAGATCTTAAAGAACTTCCTACCGACACCCTCAAAATCTCACTATCTCTTCAACCTACGGGATTTCTCCCGGGTAGTCGGGGGGATTCTCCTGATGAAGGAGTGTAATGACCCTGAGATCCTCCTCCGGTTATGGCTGCACGAGGTATACAGAGTGTTCTACGACCGGCCTAACGGATGATCACGACAGAAAGCTGTTCTTCAGTTTCTGTAAGAACATCGTTAGCACCAACTTTAAACAAGATATGGATAAGATTCTGGCACACTGTAAGGAGGAAGGAGCGGCGAGTGTGGAGGATGAGGATATAAGAAAGGTTACTGTTTCGGGAACTATTCGGCTGAATCAAAGACGTACAGTGAGATACGGAATATCAATGGGTTACAAGATACTATAGAGGAGCATCTGAATGAGTACAATCAGATGAGCAAGACACCCATGTCGTTTGTGCCTTTCAGGTAAGAGAGGGATAGGGAGGGGGAGAGGGGAGATGGAAGATATTTGTGTTTATCAAGGGACGCTGGTTTGGGAGATTAATATATTGAGAAGGACTAACCCTGGTAACCCTTGGTAACCCTTGGTAACCCTTGGTAACCCCCTGGTAACCCCTTGGTAACCCTTGGTAACCCCTCCTCAGATATGCCATTGAGCATGTTTCCAAGGTGTCTCGGGTCCTGCTTCAGCCCAATGGTCACGTCCTATTGGCTGGTATTGGGGGAAGTGGAAGGAGCAGTGTGGCCAAGTTGGCAACCCACATGGCAGGGTACAATCTGCTTCCAGATCGAGATAGGGAAATCATTACGCTCTATCATGGTAATATATATCTAAAAAAACTGCGCCGACCAAATCTTAGAATCAAAACGGGGTTTGGCGGCGCCAGACAGTAAAAAACATCTAAATTAGTGACACCAATGATTTAAAATACTAATAATTGTACGACTTATCTCTCTCTCAGAGTGGCGTGAAGATTTGAGGTCGCTTCTTTTCAAAGCAGGGGCACTCGGTGAACCAACTGTCTTCATGTTCAATGATAATCAGGTTTGTGTTATTAACTGATTACAAGATTCAGGATTGGTTACCTACTATTAGTTACCATTGGTTACCAGCTTGACCACATTTTACCAAACTAGACCCCTCAAACTCCATTCTGGGAAATGCTCACCAGTTTAACGGGCCCTTCTGATATATCCAGGTGAAATTCGAGAGTATGTTGGAAGATGTGAACATGCTGCTGAACGGTGCTGAAATCCCCAACCTTTACCCCGCTGACGAGAAGGCTCAAGTTATTGAAAAGATCCAGGCTTTCGTTCAGAAAAATAATATAAAGGTAATTCTAGGACACGAACAAATTACTCGGTGTGACAGACGGACAAATTGTCAAACGAAATCTAAACATGGTATTCCTATTTTCCATCTAGATCGAATCAACACCGAGTGCAATGTATAACTTGTTCCAACAACGAATTAAAGACAATCTTCATTTGATCCTGGTGTTTAGTATCATTGGTGATTCATTCAGGACCCGACTAAGAATGTTCCCATCTCTCATCAACTGCTGCACAATCGACTGGTATGTTGATCTCATGACACTTAGTTTGGATGTTTTGACTTTTTTAGATCGGAAAACTGCAACTGTCTTAGATTTGTATTTGTTTGTACATTTGGGCGTACATTTATTTGTCCTTCTGTATGAATATGAAAGTGAGGCAACAAACAGCAAACTAACATTTGTGCAGGTTCCAACCCTGGCCTTCTGATGCCCTGCAAATGGTGGCAGATCGGTTCTTGTGTGATCTGAAACTAACTGATGAGGAGAGGAATCAGCTGAAAGTGTTGTGTCAATATTTCCAGGTACAACAGTCTAACAATGCAACTGTTACAGTCAATCTCCCTCGCCTGATCGGCCTCGATGAGTCCGATAAATGCATGTTCTTAAACTTTCAGATCCCTTTTAGTTTAGCTCATATTTTTCCACACTCCTCACCTTTAGACGAGTGTATACGAGCACTCTGAGCAGTTCCTAGAGGAGCTTCACCGTCACAATTACGTCACACCAACATCATATCTTGAGTTGATCCTCACATTCAAAGGTTCACACCATTACATTCGCTATTGTCATTCACTTTCGGTCATATTATTGTGTTTTTATCCTGATTGACACAAGTCAAAAGGTGTGGATGAAAATCCAAACATGTATAGTCCCTGTTTTCAGCGTTGCTGGGCATTAAAAGGGATGAGGTTCAGACTTTACAGGGAAGGTACAGCACGGGATTGGAAAAACTCGACTTTGCAGCGTCTCAGGTAACTCAGCTTCATAGTAATCATTCAGAGATTGGAACGCCAATGTGCCACACAAAGACACTGTCCTGTCTGTATGTCTAGAAAACGCATGATAAGCTACTTGATTCCTACTAGCAGATACTTTACGCTGCCCCCCCCCCCCCCCCCTACTAGGTATCAATCATGAAACAAGAGATTATTGACCTACAACCGGAGTTGATAAAGAGCAGTAAGGAGACCCAGGAGCTACAGATCCTGGTTACTGCTGATGCGGAAAAGGCGCAGGCTAAACAGGTTTGAACACCAACAACAATAATGTCCATTGTTGATAGGGTTCTGTATTTAAACAGACTACTGCATATGTTCTCGACTTTATTTCTACTCCTTCCCCTTGACATGTTACATTTTGAAGCATCTTACATATTAATGTTTCTAGGAACTGGTAGCTAAAGATGAGGCAGTAGCAAATGAGGCAGCTGAGGTTGCATCTGCTATCAAGGCAGACTGTGAGGGTGACCTGGCAGAGGCTCTACCCGCTCTGGAGGCGGCTATCGGAGCTTTGAATACACTGAAACCTGCTGATATATCACAGGTAACCTGGGGGTAACCTGGTAACATAGGAAAACCGGAAAGGATTGATGATTGCTATCTCCCATCCTCGCTCGAAAAGTTTTTTGATCTCCCATTCTAGTTTCTACACTGATCTAATACTCCGTCACGTGACATTTAACCGAACCCTTGCCCCCCCCCCCCCACCACACAGGTCAAAGCTCTGAAGAACCCTCCTGCTATTATCAAGCTTGTCATGGAGGCAGTGTGCATCATGAAATCCATCAAACCGGAACGGAAACCGGACCCATCTGGATCTGGGAAAATGGTTGAGGACTTCTGGGGACCTTCCCAGAAACTCCTTGGAGATCTCGGGTTCCTTAACTCTCTCCGGGTGTACGATAAGGATAATATTGATGTTGCGGTTATCAAGAAGATTAGAGACAAGTATATGACGAACCCTGATTTTGATCCTGATAAGGTAAAACAAAGTCTTGATAGACCCTCTCTCAGAACAAGGTTATACAGGTTAAAGCTATGCCATTGATAAGTTCATTGCTCCGTGCGTATATTGTATAACATTCTCTACTTCTATAGGTAAAATCCGCCTCTAAAGCGTGTGAAGGTCTGTGCCGCTGGGTATGCGCCATGGAGGTCTACGAACGTGTGATAAAGGTGGTAAAACCCAAACAAGCAAAACTCGCCGAAGCGGAGGCTGAACTAGCGGTACAAATGGCAAAACTGAGTGAAAAGCAGGCGGAGCTCAAAGAGGTAGAAGACAAGTTACAAGTGTTGAATAATCAGCTTGCTGAGGTGATTTCCAAGAAGGAGAAATTGGAAACAAATCTGGACATGTGCCAGAAGAAACTGGAGAGAGCGGAGCAGCTGATTGGAGGACTAGGTGGGGAGAAATCACGTTGGACAAACATTTGGTGAGAGCAGACCTGATATATCATGGGGGGACCGTTCTGTCCCCCCCCCCCCAAAAATATTTTTGGTAACTGAATCATAATCTGTAGTCTGTACTTAGAAAAGCTAGTCAAGAAAAAGGGGGGGGGGGCTAATACACACTATGTTTCAGCGGCGAGCTAAAAGAGTTATACGCCCAGACCACGGGAAATGTCCTCATCGCGGCAGGTGTGGTGGCCTACTTTGGCCCCTTTACGGTCCAGTACCGAGAGAAGATGTTATCGGAGTGGTGTGAAAAGTGCAAGTCTGAGAATATCAACGTGTCACCTGATGTCTCACTGAACACTGTCCTGGGTAGGTCCTTGTGACGTTATTTGTTTGACAGCTGTTCACCATCATTCATCAACCATACGATTTTCTAGACCGAGCTAACCTCAGTCCTCACTATGGTCTATGATCGATCAATAATTCAACGTACTTTTTATCCATAGGTGAACCAGTAAAGATTCGAAGTTGGAAGTTAGCAGGGTTACCAGTTGATGGATTCTCTATTGACAATGCCATCATCGCATCCAAATCACGGAGGTGGCCCCTAATGATTGATCCCCAGGGTCAGGCCAATAAGTGGCTGAAAAACATGGAGAAGGATAACAAACTGGGTAAAAGCGAGACAGAGATACAGAGAAATAGCCATCCTTTAGTTCCAATTTTCATTAGCAAACTTCCCGATGGCCATGAATTCGTGATTGTTTGGTCGCGTTAGGACTTAGGTCACCACAAAACAATCAATGCCGTATAATTCCCGTATAAGCTCCCCCTTCATTGTAACAATTCCCCAATTCATTGTAACAATCCCCCCTCCCCATAGTTGTAATGAAGATGAACAACAGTAACTTTGTACGGGCCCTGGAGAACGCAGTACAATTCGGAACCCCCTTCCTTCTTGAGAATGTAGGAGAGGAACTAGACCCCGTATTGGAGCCCCTGCTACTGAAACAAGTGTACCGACAAAGTGGGGTGGATTATCTTAAAATAGGTTTGTAACGGACCACCTTTCAGTACTTTTCTAATAAAGGAGGAAATTGCGGGGCAAATGTTATCCACCAACAACAAATATTGGCTCCTAAATATAGCTCTCTCTCTCTCTCTCTCTCTCTCTCTCTCTCTCTCTCTCTCTCTCTCTCTCTCTCTCTCTCTCTCTCTCTCTCTCTCTCTCCACCCCTCCTCTAGGCAATTCTTTCTACCTAATTATATCTATCCATCCCTTCTAGGTGACTCGACGGTTGAGTACAGTCCTGAGTTCAGATTCTTCATCACCACGAGACTCAGGAACCCCCACTACATGCCAGAGGTTTCTGTCAAGGTTGCTCTCCTCAACTTCATGATCACACCACAGGTACACACAACACACATGACATAGAGGTACACACGACAGACACTCATGATCGAGTTCGATCAGTGCACTGATATATTTTTGGTCTATCAATAATATTTTCAACTCATTTCCCGGTATTTCAACTAGTTGCAACTGTAATAGCACCAAACTGGCAAACTAACTATATCTCCTTCTCTGTAGGGTCTGGAGGACCAAATGTTAGGCATTGTCGTTGCCAAGGAACGCCCTGAGCTGGAGGAGAAGAAACAAGTTTTGATCCTTGAGGGAGCGTCCAACAAGAAACAACTCAAGGAGATAGAAGATAAGATCCTGGAGGTGTTGAGTAACAGTCAGGGAAACATCTTGGAGGATGAGACTGCTGTACAGGTACTATCCAGTAGGAACCGACCGAATCAGGAAATACTGGTCCCTGATTGGCTGATAACCAGTCACGTGGCCTAAATAATGAGTTCTGATTGGTTGTTTACTTGTGTCGGTCGGTTCCTACTATCCAGCTTGATCTGCTGAGATAAAATGTAGAGCCACACAATATATCCAGCAGCTCCCATATCTGCAGTCACTGTTTCAAACTCACTGTCTCTATTATATTTCTAGCAGAAAGTTTAGGAATAATAATGATTGCTCGCTTTCTGTTGCTAAAGACTGTAATACATCTCTCTCAGGTTCTGTCCTCGTCTAAAATCCTGTCAGAGGAGATCACAGAGAAACAGAAGGTTGCCACAGCTACGGAGGAGGAGATTGATGCTACTCGTAGTGGGTACGTGGGTGTGTGTGATGTGAGTGTGATGTGAGTGTGATCAGTGTAATGCCACTCGTAGTGGGTACGTGCATGTGTGTGATCGGTGTTATGTGTACGTGCCATGTACTCGTAGTGGGTACGTGGGTGTGTGATCAGGTGTGCGGACTCTAGTGCTACACTCTAAGTCTAAAGAGGACTCTATATCTAAATTTAGATTTAGATAAAGAGTCCAAATAATTCTAAACTCTAGGAGGACTCTTTATCTAAAAAGTCTAAAAAAAGTGGACTCTATATCTACATAAATCTAAATTAGATATAGAGTCCGCCTTTCGCCGCGAACTCGAGATTTCGGCCGTTAGGCCGGAAACGAGAGTTTGCTCTACCCCCATACTAATTTAGAAGTGTTAGGGCCGTTATTTGGGTTCGAGGTTAGGGTTAGGGTTAGTGTTAGGGTCAGGTTTTGGGTTGGGTTAGGATTTTAGACATAGAGTCCGGGTTGGAGGATTTGGCGCCAAAATGTACTAGAGGACTCTATATATAGAGTCCTCTAGTACATTTTTCTATATCTAAAAACAGACTCTTTATCTACAGTTAGACTTTGAAAAAAGTTTAGATAAAGAGTCCGCCCAATGTAGACTTTTTAGATATATCTAAAAAGTCTACATTGGGCGGACTCTTTATCTAAACTTTTTTCAAAGTCTAACTGTAGATAAAGAGTCTGTTTTTAGATATAGAGTCCGCCTTGGATTTAGATAAAGAGTCCGTTAGCACTAGAGTCCGCCCACCGTGTGATCAGCATGTTATGAGTACGTGCCATGTACTCGTAGTGGGTACGTGGGTGTGTGATCAGCATGTTATGTGTACGTGCCATGTACTCGTAGTGGGTACGTGGGTGTGTGATCAGTGTTATATGTACGTGCCATGTACTCGTAGTGGGTACGTGCATGTGTGATCGGTGTTTGTTTGTTTGTTTGTTTGTGATTGCTGCGTCCGGAGGATGACCTGCCCGAAAGTAGTAGATAAAGTATAAGTAGTATAGATTATACGTAGTATAGATTTTAGATCAGTTTTATGATACAATATATCTTGGTTAGGTGTAAACCTCCCTCCTTCTTTATTTACATGAAACCTCTCGCCTCCTACATACTAATTTTAATCTACTCTACATCTCTACATCTCGGTGTCATAAACAATATATTACCCTGTCTTATAATGATGTAGACTTCTTGAAGGTTCATGACGAAAATCCCATCGGTTGGCTCCTTTTCGTCGTCATAAAGGTAAACAGCAAGGGCCGGCTCTATTCTATCCGGACAAGACAGTGTGTAGGTTTGGGCTTCTTGAGAATACCGATCAGGGTTGAGAGAGTTGATCGTCCCACATATTGTGGTGGTTGTCGCTCCGATAAGAGACACTTGTGTACCCAATAGTCGATTTGTGGCGTACCAATAACCGTAGTACCTATAATGATATTATATTAATACATATACAGTCGGACCCCGATTTACCGCGGGATGATTAACTTCCCCCGAACTATTTTTGTTTTTGAACTCGTACATATCACACATCAATAGGGGTGAGGAGTCAGTAGGGCGTGAGAGGAGTCAGTAGGGCGTGAGAGGAGTCAATAGGGCGTGAGAGGAGTCAATAGGGGGTGAGAGGAGTCAATAGGGCGTGAGAGGAGTCAATAGAGGGTGAAATGCGTCAATGGGGGGGGGAGTCAGTAAGGGGTGATAGGAGTTAACAGTAGGGAGAGGAGTCAATAGGGGTGAGGGGTAGGGAGTCAATAGGGCGTGAGAGGAGTCAATAGGGGTGAGGGGTAGGGAGTCAATAGGGGGTGGGATGATTGGCAATCAGTAGGGGGTGAGGGAAGTCAATCTAGGTATAAGGAGAGTCAACAGGAGGAAGATGGGTCCATTCAATACGGGGGGGGGGGGGGGGGGGGGGGGGGGGGGGGGGGGGGGGGGGGGGGGGGAGGGGGGCCGGGGGGATGAGAACTGACAAGAGGAGGTCAATGAGATTGTAGCTACAAACCCCTCCTAGGGTTGAGAGGAGTTTTTTGGCATGGGCTCTCTCTTGTAATACATGGTGTGGTTCACATACCTATTCATAACAACTACTTTGTCCACTCTCGACTGATGCCTGGCAAGTGTCAAATTCAGCCATTGCGGTTGATGTTGAAGGCTTGAATGGTACGTTGAACTAGGATTGCCATCAATAGCTCTTGATGGTACGGCACCGCCATACACGCTTCTTGAAGTTGCCCCACTGAATGCACTTGATCCTCCAGATTTCCAGATCTCCCCATTGGAAAGGGGCAGAATAAGGAAAAGAAGAACAAACATCTGCTAAATAGAGGTTAAATTATGTAATGGTTTCTGGTTGTTAACCGGACCATGCTGCTCCTCAGTGAAAGCAAAATGTTTATCACAACACTATCTTAAGCTATAGAAACAAATCTTTCCCAAAGACAGACATCTCTCACAAGTGTTCTAGAGATGATCTGTCTGTTGTAATGGCGATTGTTTCTTGTTTAGAGAGAAGCTGTGTGCTGCAGTAATGGCGATTGTTTCTTGCCTTCAACTACCAGTATAGAAAACTATATAAAAGTGAAGCTACGAGCTAGAGCTATCTAGCCCATCATGGTGAAGCTGTGTGTAACGGTGATTGTTCAGAAAGTGCTAATAATAGCAGGCTTAGAATCCCATTAGCTCTAGAGCCCTTTCTCTACGGAGGAGCTCTCTCTCTCTCTCTCTCTCTCTCTCTCTCTCTCTCTCTCTCTCTCTCTCTCTCTCTCTCTCTCTCTCTCTCTCTCTCTCTCTCTCTCTCTCTTCTCTCTCTTTCTCTCTCTCTCTCTCTTTCTCTCTCTCTGTATCTCCCTCAATGTCTAACACGTAGAGGATGCTTCCGCCCTCAATCGGCTGATAATAACGGTTGCAATACAGACTGGTTCGATGAAGTACTGTAAAACGACTGGGAATGGAACAGTTTTAACAAATTTACATAACCCTACCACAGACTCTACTGATTTGAGAACTCACTAAAATTGTGGTGATCAGTGTGATGTGAGTGTGAGTGTGATATGAATAGTAACGTGTGATGTGAATTTGTCTTATGTAGGTAGGATTTGTTTTGCCTGGTTTGTGTTACTATACACCTCATTCAAATGGGCTATCCAGGTGTGTTTGTTGTTAGTAACCCCCCCCCCCCCTCTACTATCCAGGTACAAGCCGGTTGCTAAACACTCTGCAATCCTCTTCTTCTGTCTCTCCGATCTGGCTAATATTGAACCCATGTACCAGTACTCCCTTGTTTGGTTCATGCACCTCTTTGTTACCTCCATTGAACAGAGCGCAAAGACTGATGTTCTGGAGGATCGGTTGGCCAATCTGAATGAACATTTCCTGAAAAATATCTTCCGGAATGTTTGCAGGTATGTTTTATTTGCTGTCTCCTCCCCGGGGATTAAATTGAGTGGGTGAACTTCCCCTGACAAAATGGTGTTATCAATGTTTGATGACCCACTGTGCTATTTGTCCATTAATTTAACCCCAAGTGACCCGGTAAAAGTATATTTGTCACTAATTACACTAATTAATTAATTACACTAATTACATGATTTCAGATCTTTGTTTGAAAAGGATAAATTGCTCTTCTCCGTTCTCCTTACGATCACCATCGCCATACACAAGGGAGAGATAGACAATGCTGTCTGGAGGTATGCAAATTATTATATTTATGGGCCATTATTTGGGTCTTTCCAATTAATCCCCATCTGTCGATACCTGAATCGATATCGAATCCAGTTTACAATAACCCATTAATTCCAGGTTCCTTCTGACGGGTGGAGTTGGTATAGCTGACACAACGACTCCCAACCCCTACCCCGAGTGGCTAACTGACAAGTCCTGGCAGGAACTTCTCTTTGCAAGCCAGCTTCCCTCCCTTGCGGGTCTCACCTCACCACTAGACCCTGGTTTTGAAGCTCCCTATAACAGTCCCGAGCCGTTCCTGTGTGATCTACCGGGGAAATGGAATTATCTTGGCGGATTGGATAGGCTGGTAGTTTTAAGGTGTCTGAGACCTGATAAGGTATGTGTCTGTCATGTGTTTTTCTCGTGTTTTTAGTTCTATGCAGCTGTCAAATTAAAAGGACATTTCCTCTAAATTATAGAAGCAGTTCAACAAATCTCATATTCCCTCTCTAGATGGTTCCAGCAATGCAGAACTACGTAACAGAGAAGCTAGGCCAATACTTCGTTGAGCCCCCCACATTCGACCTCGCATCCTGCTATGAGGACTCCTCCTGCATTACTCCCCTTATCTTTGTCCTGTCCCCTGGTGCAGATCCCATGGCAAATCTCCTGAAACTAGCCAGTGAACATGAAATGGTGGGGGACACGGCACCCCAGGCCATCTCCCTGGGCCAAGGACAGGGCCCCATTGCCGAGAAGATGATACAAAATGCTATCATAGCGGGCACCTGGGTGATCCTACAGAATTGCCATCTTGCTACATCGTGGATGCCAACTCTAGAGAAGATTTGTGAGGAAACCCTGATCCCAGATAAACCACACCCAACGTTCAGAATGTGGCTCACTAGTTACCCCTCGGATACTTTCCCAGTTGCGATCCTTCAGAATGGTATTAAAATGACGAACGAACCACCGAAGGGGCTGCGAGCTAATCTCCTAAGAAGTTACCTGAATGATCCGATCACTAATGTTGATTTCTATACCGGGTGTTCCAAACCGTCCCCCTGGCAGAAACTCCTCTTCTCCCTGTGTTTCTTCCATGCTAACGTGCAGGAAAGAAGGAAGTTTGGGCCTCTCGGATGGAATATTCCTTATGAGTTCAATGACTCTGATCTGCACATCAGCATGCAACAGGTAATTATATAATAGGGGGGGGGGGCAATTATAGATTGGTTATTGTGTCACTGTGTCAATTAGATAGCTAGGATTTGGTAATGAATTTTCACTTCAACGCGATCGTAATAGGGGTGACTTCGTAACGTAAAACTAGGATACAGTGAAACATATTGTTATGGGGGACTATACAGATAACTAGCACACTGCTATAATTATGTCCCCTTTTAGTTACGAATGTTCCTGGATGACTACGATGAAATGCCGTTTGATGCTCTCCAATACCTAATCGGGGAATGTAACTACGGAGGGAGAGTAACGGATGATCACGATAGACGGCTTCTGATTGCCATTCTTCTCAACTACCTAAACGGGAACACCATTGCTCAGGAGAACTACCCCCTGGCTCCGGGATCTGAGTATTTTGTTCCCGCTGATGCTCATCAACTTGATGACTATATTGGTTACATCAGGTGCGTAATGATCGTCAATGTCAAGAATTCTGGAAGATCTCTGATGATCCCTATACCTCCTTTCCCCAAGGTCCCTACCCATTATTCCTAAACCCCGTTCCCCCAGGTCCCTACCCATGATTCCTAAACCCCTTTCCCCCAGGTCCCTACCCATGATTCCTAAACCGGCAGTATTTGGCCTCCACGAGAATGCTGATATTACTAAGGACCAACAGGAGACCCTGAACCTCTTCTCCAATATTCTTCTTACCCTACCAAAACAAAGTGCTGCAGGTAAGAGTCACTAAATCATGGCCACAAATTAGGGGATTAGCAGGTTAGAGTTTAGACTCACTAAATCAGCAGGTTAGAAATTATGGGGGGGGGGGCAAGGCCAAAAAAAGCCAAACCCGCCCTGAAATCCGGGTCTGATCTGGCTTTTTTTGGCTTTTTTTGATCTGGCTTTTTTTGGCTTTTTTTGATCTGGCTTTTTTTGGCTTTTTTTGATCTGGCCTTTTTTGATCTGGCTTTTTTTGGCTTTTATTGGCCTTTTTTGGCTTTTTTTGGCTTTTTTTGATCTGGCTTTTTTTAATTTAGCAGTTTTGATCTGGCTTTTATTGGCTTTTTTTGATCTGGCTTTTTTTGATCTGGCTTTTTTTGGCTTTTTTTGATCTGGCTTTTTTTGGCTTTTTTTGATCTGGCTTTTTTTGGCTTTTTTTGATCTGGCTTTTTTATATCAAACTTTTTTCGGTATGAAAATTTTTTCCCTATCGATATAAAATGGTAAAACTAGATCAAAGAAGCCATTTTAAAGTGTTTTTAATGTCAAACAGACCATATAATGTCAGAATTACATGCCAAAATGACCAAAAAAGTAGGGCCAAAAAAAGCCAAAAAAAGCCAGACCCGCCCTAAAATCCGGGATTGATCTGGCTTTTTTTGGCCTTGGCCCCCCCCCATTATCTAAATCAATTGCTTTATTAGAGACTAAATCAGCAGTAGACAATAAGTCGATATAACCCCATTGCACTGGAAAGTGGAACTGAGGGCTAACAAACTCTTACCATTACACACATCTTACAGGTGGGATGAGTGCTGAAGACACCGTTAATGATCTAGCAGGTCGGATCCTGGGTGGGATGCCACCCCAATTTGATCTGGCCGCGGTTTACGAGGCATTCCCTATCCTATACGAGGACAGTATGAACACATGCCTCAGACAGGAGTGTATCAGGTAAAAAGAGGTGTTATAACTCTGAAAACTAGGTTCCACCAGATAACAGATACCATGGGTCACAGCTAATTGGAAACTTACCCAGTTTTAACAACTCAGGGGCTCTTCGACGAAACTTTAAGCACACTTAAAAACGTTGCGTAACTCTCCTTTCACACCTTCTAATTGATTTTCACACCCCTTAAGCATGGTTTGTGTCGACGAAACTTTTTAGGAATCTTGCTTAGTGAAAATTGAGGGGTAGTAAGTGAAGTTTTACACAAGCTCTCCAAACCTTGCGTAACTCCCTAATCACGTGGTAAAATCACGTGATTTGGGTCAAATTGAAGCGACAATGACGTCATAGTTCACGCAATATCTCACTCAAATATCGAGTAAAGTGAGGTTTGTTAAGTCTCCTCGAGAGGAGACTTAATGGTAGACAAGACAGCGCTGGCAAGTAAAAGATGCTACAAAACAGTGTATATTTTGCTTCTCGCATGTAGATAAAAGACAAAATGGCACTCCTTGTCCCCCAGTTAGCTATCTCTACTCAACCACAATATTGAGGCACTAGTTTGGGGTTTCAGCCAAGCCCATGCTGCATACACATTACACCATCTGTATTAGACTCTCACAGTCACAGATAAGATGTGGATGAACTCAGTTGTTTTCCTTCTGGCAGGACAAGATGAACAGTGAACTACTACTATACTTATACTGTTTATCTCTTCATTTAGCAGCCTATCTATTCATCTCACCCGGCCTAAATAATATTGCAAGTTATGAGTGTATAGGTTTATTGATTTTTCATAATGATTAATGAACAATCAATGTTAGATCTCTATTTGTCCGCTATAACATGCATTGCCAGCTACTGTAAGATTACACAGAGCTTTGAAGATTTGAAATTTCTTGAATCTTGAGAAATGGAAGTCAAACTTCTTCTTCACCCCCAATCTGGTGTGATATCTCGCTAACACTATTGGCTGGTGAACCCTACACGTGACCAAATTGACGCCTGTGTAAACCCATGTAATGGAAATCCTATCACGTGTCCAGTTTCGATCCCCTGATTGGTTTTCTACACCCATACACGAGGGGTGATCCGGGGCTTCACGTGGTATACACGTGGTTCACACCAAGGACCTAAAGTGAGGTTTTGGAAAGCGTTCGACGACACCCCTCTCGAGACAAGTCTGAAAAATTTTCCTTGTGTAACTCTAAAGAGAGCTTATTTATTAAGTGTGCTTAAGGGTACACCTGGCGTTTTTCATCATCGAGTGCCCAACCAAATGACTTCACCAGGGTTTAGGCCATACAAAATGGACCTCAAATATGCAATTTTAGCCCTAAAGTTGAATTCATATTTTTGCTACAGCCTATTTTCAAAGTGGCGTTTTTTCAATTTTTGGTGGAATTTTTAACCTCAGGACCACTTTTTTTGAGATAGAAACATTAAATTCTTGGAATTTGAAGAGAATATAAAGGTAAATAAGCCCAAAGAAGGATTTTTGAAATGGAGCTAATTTATGGCCATGAGAACGGTTTACTTTTTTGCTTCTTTGACACGCTGGCTGAGAATGTTCCCATGCTTCATTAGAGATGAAAATCTGGAAATAGTTGCTCAAAACGATTATCTATGTGGCCCAAAAATTTTGGAACTTTCCCGTCAAAGATGTGGTGTACAGAGCTTGTTTTGTGAAACCCATCTTTTTGAAAAAGAGGGAGATTCCCTGTATCTCAAAAACGGATGATCGTAGAGACCTGCGACCAAGCTTAATCGATTCAGAAGGTCCGATTTTGGGGGGGTCTTCTGAGAGACATTTTGCTCCTACTCCAACCGTTTTTGCTGTACTTGCAAAAAACCAATTCTATGAAAAGGGGGAACAACTAAATTCCAGTAGCCTGCTTCGGGCTGATTTCCCCCTTACTTGCTGATAGCTTTTTCGCAATTACAGCAAAAACGGTTGGAGTAGGAGCAAAATGTCTCTCAGAAGACCCCCCCAAAATCGGACCTTCTGAATCGATTAAGCTTGGTCGCAGGTCTCTACGATCATCCGTTTTTGAGATACAGGGAATTTCCCTCTTTTTCAAAAAGATGGGTTTCACAAAACAAGCTCTGTACACCACATCTTTGACGGGAAAGTTCCAAAATTTTTGGGCCACATAGATAATCGTTTTGAGCAACTATTTCCCGATTTTCATCTCTAATGAAGCATGGGAACATTCTCAGCCAGCGTGTCAAAGAAGCAAAAAAGTAAACCGTTCTCATGGCCATAAATTAGCTCCATTTCAAAAATCCTTCTTTGGGCTTATTTACCTTTATATTCTCTTCAAATTCCAAGAATTTAATGTTTCTATCTCAAAAAAAGTGGTCCTGAGGTTAAAAATTCCACCAAAAATTGAAAAAACGCCACTTTGAAAATAGGCTGTAGCAAAAATATGAATTCGACTTTAGGGCTAAAATTGCATATTTGAGGTCCATTTTGTATGGCCTAAACCCTGGTGAAGTCATTTGGTTGGGCACTCGATGATGAAAAACGCCAGGTGTACCCTTAAAGTTTCGTCGAAGAGCCCCAGCAATATGATTCATATTAGTCTAACATCTCTCTCCCATTCTAGGTACAACCGGCTAACAGCAGTTATCAAAGCGAGCCTGGAGAACCTCATGAAAGCCGTGAAGGGTCTAGTAGTAATGAACGGAGAGCTAGAGGAAGTATTCTCATGTATGCTGATTGGCAAGGTGCCAAATTCCTGGCTCAGCCAGTCATACCCCTCTCTGAAGCCACTGGGCAGCTACACTGCTGATCTAGTGGAGAGACTGGATGGGTTTTACGAGTGGATAAACAGCGGGAAAGCACCGGAGATATTCTGGATAAGTGGTTTCTACTTCACTCAATCATTCCTGACAGCCACGTCTCAGAACTTTGCTAGACGGTGGAAGATCCCCATTGATCTACTTGGTTTTCAGTTTGAGGTGTGTACTCCACCATTCCATTAGTCTTCGTACAGTACACAGTTTCCTAGGGGGTTACAAACTGTCGGCCACTCCAGGTTATTGAGTAAGGAGTGGCACATTATTTCCCTACTAAATTGTATCACTTCTTCAGGTTATGGCTGATGAGAATTGTCCAGTTCCTGAGGACGGTGTCCTGGTCAGGGGACTCTTCTTAGAGGGGTGCAGATGGTGTTCTACTGAACACCGCCTTACTGAGTCACACTCCAAGGTATGTGTACCTCCCGTCTTCAATTTTTCATACTTTATTTTTATTCTATAAAGAGCACGAACACAGGCGACTCAACCCCTGTCATTCCTACCGCCTAGCTGCTCTGACAAGGGTCGGCAGCTCTATTTGATCACGTCACTCTTTGTCGTTATTCAACAACTAACAACCCACCCCAAGGTGCTTTACAGCAAGTTGCCGGTATTGTGGTTAAAACCTGAGGAGAGGAGCAAGTTTGTTGAGGCTAAGACCTATACTTGTCCAGTATACAAGACCAGTGCAAGACGAGGAACACTTTCTACCACAGGTTAATGAGCTGTCTGTCAGGCCAATGCTCTGAATGAGCTGATATAGTTGAGTTGTAGAGGTGCTGCAGTAATTGTAGCGTTGTAGTGTTTTAGTTGTATCACTTTTTAATTTAGTGATAGGATCGATATTTTCATTATCATTACCACTAGTTTCTTGTCTCTCTCTAGTTATCTGACCCCCCCCCCCTCGCTACCAGGTCACAGTACGAACTATGTGTTGAGTGTGGAACTGCCAACACATGAACCTCAGGAGCATTGGATTAACAGGGGTGTCGCACTACTCTGTCAGCTAGATGATTAACAGAGGTGTTGCACTACTTTGTCAGTTAGATGATTAACAGGGGTGTTGCACTACTCTGTCAGTTAGATGACTAACAGGGGTGTTGCACTACTCTGTCAGCTGGATGACTAGATGAATTTGATTAGCAATAGCAGGGCTACCCCCCGGTTACCTGTAAACGATTACTAATGCAATGGGATTAGTTATTTGACTAGAATGATGACACTAGGTGATTGGAGTACCAAAACGGACAGTATTTATTGTGTTTATAGGTGATATGATAGACAATTTGTATAAACATTTCTACTGAATATTTAATAATGAAGTTAATGAGATAAAGATATTTGTAACTTACTCTTAGTAAGTGCATCAGTTTGTATTTGTAAATTTCTAAGCTTGTAGTTATCATTTAACTTTTTCCTCAAGTAAATAATTTATGTCTTTGGTATGAAAAGTTGCCATGCTACGCAGTCTGTTCGGCTCGCGTAAGCTCACACCGGACCCTCTGCCCGGTGTGAGAGCCGACAGACTGGGAACATGTCAAATGAAAAGGCGACAAATTTGGATCTATACGTTCTTGACTTTATGTTGGAATGTAGCGCGCGGAGGAAACACTTTAAATGTGCCATTTATGATGCGCGCTAAGCGCGTATTAGAAAATTGATATTGAAATATCCCTGAAAATCCAAACAAACCAAAAACTCGTTTTTGTTCATTTTTTTCTCATTTTCCGTTTTTGATTTTCAAACTATCAATTTCAAGCTATATTTCCAAATTTTGAAATGTATTTCACCTATTTTATCTCTACAAACCGTTACCCCAATAGGAATGCTTCTATTGGAGCCGTTTTGGGTGTTTGCGTCGGTGTCATTCTGCGTCGCCTGCTGCCGAAACAAGATCCTGCTGTGCTCGGACATTTGGTCAAATCGTTACTTCACTACCCTAATCCTCCTAACCACTATCTTCTTTACTCCTTTCGAAAACTGGATCCTTATAAAACACATCGAGTGGGAGACGACCTTTCTCGTGGAGGACGGTCCCGGGAAATCAGTGATCGGTTTCGCGGCCGTCCTTCATATTGCGACCCTTCTCATTGGATACCGGTTTAGCATCTTTATGTTGCAGTGGTTTGGACCTCACGCCCTGGTACGAGCATCCATCTTCTCCTACACAATCTTCTTCTCTTCCCAGGGGGTGTTTTGTGACACCCTCCTGTATTCGGGAACATATGCCGAGTATCATGCGGGAGTCCACAAAGATATGACGTCATTCTTTTTCACCCAGAGATTCGTCGATGCATATGTGCTCTTTTTTCTGACCTTCGGGCCACCGTTTTTCTACACTGCCTATGTCTGGCACAAAGAATGCAGTGAGGCAGATAGGAAGTGGTTTGGTGATCTGGTCGTTAGGGAATCCATAGTACAGGGGTGTGCGTTGTGTGGAATATATTTTCTCTTGGCGTTGTTTGGGGTTTTACCCGCGAATCACACATGTGCGCGTACCTTCATTGTGGCGTTCATGAACTTTTCACCGTTAGCTATTCTAGTGTATCCGTTTAAAAAGTTTTGAAAACTCTGAGCTCCGCTGTTTAAACTTTCAGTGTTGCTGTAGTTTATTTCGTGTTACATGTAAAATAAAAATAAAATAAAAATAAAATAAAAATTACATTTATGTTCACTTTACTTCCGTATCTATACAATTAATTAAATTTTAATCGTTTGCTGCTAGCTGAAATCTTCGTTGTTATTATTTATTTGCGGTTATTTTACTTTTTGTTATGCATTTTATTTTTGTTCATGAATTATTTGTTTTTAAAATCGAACATCCGTTTTGTTATTCCCTACCGAAGGCCCGCTACGCTATATTCTCCCTATTCCCATGATATAACACAACTAATAACTCTCTCACCAATAGGTCGCACAATGCTGGCCACAATGCTTATCTCCTGGTTCCTCCGGCTATCCCAGTTCTTCCTGAATCTCATCTTCCGACCTCCCAGTAAAACCAACCAAGTGGTGTGCTATGACGTGCTATACCATAGCAAAGCCATGCAATTCGGGAATAACAACCCAGCCCACTTTCTCCGCAAGTACACCACAACTCGTGATGTGTCCTGGTTGAATCAGGAGGATGTCCACTTGTTTTGTGTCACAGAAAAGAGCTTCGTCTTCGCCCGGACCACCCCTGGAGTTGATATCCATAATATTTCGGAGCATCCCTTCCTGTACAATGCGAAAATCCAGCCATACTGTGGAGCTGGGTGTGATCTCAACCTGACCTTGCTCTAGATCTTGTGCGAGATAGGAACGGATGATGGATCTAATATTGGATACCTTCACAATTTGGGACGGTGCGGGTCAACCCTAGTGTGTAATATGGTCTTCAAAACTGGCCAATGTCAGGTGCTTATCAGAGCCGGGTGCTTTGTTTGATATCACTGCGGAAACAGTCCAGAAGCCGGAACTAATGGACTGATCCTCTTACCGTAGAACGGGTCAGGGCTGTTCTACTTTTCCTGGCTAAAAACCCGGAACGAAAATATTTCATTCAAGATTCATTCCTTCCTGATGTATATTCTCCCGCTCATTCACAAGGCCCTGCCAGGGGTTAGGGAAGCCTTCATGTACAGATCTTTGAAGCCCATGTTTATATCCGCTAAACGGGCATTCAATCTTGGCAACATGCCATTTTATATCTTCAAGAGGTTTGCTGTTAGTGCTGGGTTCAACACAAGCGAAGGTTTTACAGAGTTGGAGCGAGAAGGTGCCGATAGTATTGATAAAGTGTCGCTGTATGGATATGTCAGGGATACCCGCACATACATGGATGAGGCTCTTACTCGGTCCGATCTAGTAGCGTATAGTTACGAGTCTCTCATTGCCAATCCAGAGGGGTTTGTAGCCCATTTCTTGGATCAAATTGGGGTGGGCTCGGAGTGGGCGGATCTTGCTGTAACAGCTATGAACGAGGATAGTCAGAAGAATTCCTGGCTGAGTAAGAAAGATGTGGAGGAACGAGTAAAGAAGGTGGAGGTTATCTTGGAGAAGGAAGCAGAGGAGTTTGTAAAGAGGTTGGCAGGGGAGAAGTTTATGATTGAGTTGGAAGGAGATAAATTAGAGATGACAAACATTGCTAACCAGTGGAATAAAAACTAATATGTACCATAATTGGACTCAAGTCATTCAATAATCAACAAGTTGGTATTGCTTAGTTAGTTGTTAGTTTTCAAATATGTTTTGCACAATAGCGATATTTTAGATTTTAGTAAAATCCCAGATTGACGTTTTTAAATTTTCTCTTTCTTTTTTTGCATGTTTTTAATGTTCTTTTTACGTGATTGGGTGGGGCTCCATATCATAATTTTACAAGTGCATGATTGCGTGTAATTTAGTAGTGTCTGACTTATACATATGTTAAAAACTCTGTATTCTCTCTTTCTCTCTCTCTCTCTCTCTCTATCTCTCTCTCTCTTTTCTCTCTCTCTCTCTCTCTCTCTCTCTCTCTCTCTCTCTCTCCCCCCCCACTCTCTCTCTCCCCACTCTCTCTCTCTCTCCCCACTCTCTCTCCCCACTCTCTCTCTCTCTCTCCCCACTCTCTCACTAATCCCCCACATGTTATTATATCTAGCACATAAAATGAGGCTGGTAAGGTTCTTGTTGAGGTACTACCCCCCTGGCATCATCCTGGAATACGAACAGGCCTCACAGGTAACTGGGATATATCTGAATTGTCTTGGATACCCATTTAGATTTCCTCTTCACCGCCTCCGGGATGTCTTGCGGGGGCTCAACGCTCACAAGTTCGGCTAACAAATACTCCTTATCTATTGAAGTTCACTCCTACCCTGCTACCAGGTCCGTACTAAAACGATAGATCTGCTGGACCTAACAGAGCGTACCAATGTGTTTGAGTTGGTTGCACAACTACAGCAGTCTGAACCTCTTATAACTGCCAACAAAGTCGACCAGGTAATTTAAATGTCATCTTCTTTTAACAATCTTCTAGAAAATTCCATCAAAGCGTTTTGAACTTTGAAATTCTTGGTAAATTAATTAAACTGGTGCCATTTATTTTTCTTTGAAATTCGACGCTATTTCCAATCCATTCGATAGAAGATCAATGCTATGACATAATGCTAAACTGTCTCTAGTTCTGAGATGCAGTTTCATAGAGTGTAACCCGTTTAGTTTATAATATCTTTGAGAATAATGGCACCAGTTTAGTTAAACGGTTTAACCACTAGGCACTACCAGCTTCCTAGCTGTCAATCTAGCTCCACCCTTCTCTAAAATTATATATTCTCTCACTCTCACATCAACCCTTTTCTACAAGACGACAGTTCTCTATAACACCTACTACTCAAACCTACTCTCTGTCCCAGGTTTCTAAGCTGTTACTAAAGCTCCAATCAAAGTTATGCTCTCTTGATAAGCACAAGTATGTGCACTACAAGACCCTTCGGACACATGTCCTACCGGTGACTAATGTGTGTTTTAACAAGAGTGGCTCAAAGTTTATATCTGGTGAGTGTCACGGGCACAGTTAGAATCAAACAGCCGTTGCTTGTCAACCCAATCTCTAAGGAATATAATGTCGTTTTTAGTTTTTAGCTGCTTTTAGCAAACTTATATCACTCACTTGATTTTATAAACTGTATAGAAACTTTTATAATTTTCTCTAAACCTCTTGATCCCTCTATTTTTCAGGGAGCTATGACAGAACCTGTAAAGTTTGGGACACACACAAAGCCACTGAGTTGCACGTGTTGGACGGACATAAAAACGTGGTTTACGCAGTTGCATTCAACAACCCTTTTGGTGATAAAATTGTTACTGGATCGTTCGATAGGTACTAACTAAATTAATTGGTATCGAAGTTATCCCTCCCTTGCGTATTTATACAACTCTATGTTGGTTGTTTTTTCTTGTTTTATCGCCTTAAAAAGCATAATGATAATAAACGGTCATTGTTCATCTTGTTCGTGTGCGGTGTGAGAACAACTTCAATTTACTCCCCCCCCTCTCTCTCTCTCTCTCTCTCTCCCTCTCTCTCTCTCTCTCTATCTCTCTCTCTCTCTCTCTCTCTCTCTCTCTCTCTCTCTCTCCCTATCCCTCTCCCTTTCTCCCCCTGTCCCAACTCATCTAGCTATCACAATAACTCGTTCATCTTGCACTACTCAACCCTATCTTACAGAATTCTCATTTAATTGTCTCGTCTAACTATCTCCATGAAATACCTGTCCAGACTAGACCACCCACCACGCCATTCTCTGAGTTCACTGAGTTCACCCCCTCACTCATTATCCCACCCACCACGCCAGTATTCTCTGAGTTCACCCGTTATCCCACCCACCACGCCAGTATTTATGCTCTGAGTTCATTATCCCATCCCCAGGACAGCCAAATTGTGGAGTACAGAAACAGGAAAGTGCTATCACACCTTCAAGGGTCATACAGCGGAGATAGTCTGTGTGGCGTTCAACCCATCTAGTACCTTGGTAGCTACTGGTAGTATGGACACCATGGGCAAGATTTGGGATGTGGAGAGTGGCTCTGAGATGGCATGTCTACAGGTATTGTTGTTGTTGTTGCCAAACTTGGTAACCGTCTTCCAAACTGATGAGTTGGTAAGGGGCTACCAAGTTACCAAGGATTTCCAAATCATATATTTTTCAAAAGAGAGAAAGGTGAAAGAAAGGCTAAGAATAGTGACATTACGTTTTGAGCGTGTTAAATGGTTACACCTTTCCCACTGCTGTGGCTAAGTTTTGATTGCAAAAAGGAAGGGAAGTAAACTACTAGTAAACTACTCTCAAATTGAGTTTCGAAATTTTACCAAATCGTCTTTCAAAATCCAATGTGTTACACTATAGGCCAATTTCATGTAAAGTAGTAGTAATATACGCGGATTCGCGGAAAGCTTCGTGCCAATCGCGGATAACCAATCGCGGACAAGTGTATATCAATCGCGAAAACGATACGAGGATACGTGGATACGTGGATACTTATCCCAGATTTGTTATTTTTGTAGCTTTTTATTCTGTAAATTAGTAGGTTCTATGTACTTGGGTGAGCAAATCAGTAAAAGTGAGAGCAACAAGATTCATTGTTATAGCTCTCAGCTAGTAGGAGACGGAGTCATTCATTGAACAGGGTGTTCTATTGTTACTAGTCTTGTACATGCCTCTCTCTATCTCCTCTCTCTCTCTCTCCCTCCCTCTCTCTCTCTCTCTCTCTCTCTCTCTATCTCTCTCTCTATCTCTATCTATCTATCTTCCTTTCTCTCTCTGGAGTTCCTTTTCACTGGCTCCGATCATCAGTCATGACCTTCCTCTTACTCTCCCTCTCGATTCTTAAAGACACACATTTCAAGAGTATGCTTCGCTTTGTCGTGACCCTCTGTTTAGCTCTGCTAGCCGGTAAGAAAACGATTTGATTTCCGCTAGACTGACCAAGAAAAGTCAACCAATTGTTTATGCTACCTTACTGTCTACTCAATGAGTAGTACTCATCCAGCGCTGACACACTCTTTTACAGACGGCTTTCAAAGCTCTCTAAAGTTTCCTGGTGAGAGTTCTATTGCCAACTATGGGATCCAGAAAACATTCTACGACACAGAGAAGGAGCCAATAACCGAGTTAACTATTTCTCTCTGGATCTTGTATGATGACCTTCCCAACAGTAAAAAAAATGAAATGCCTTTCTCCTATGCTATATCAAATTATGTTGATTCGATTATAGTGTGTAAATTTAAAGGGACGGAAAACAACATGGTATATGTCAATTTCGGGCTTTTCCGTGGAAATGGATGGCCTGAAACAAGTAAGTCGCGTGATTTATCTTCGTTAATGCCATGTAAATTAAGTTTTCTCATCACGATACTTCCCTCCCAGAGATTGCTTTTGTCCCAAACCAATGGCTACACACTGTGTTTGTCTACGATGGGACCACTGCATCTCTCTTTATTAATGGGGAGTTGGTAAATGAAGTCAAGAAGTCAAAGGCTGGCAGGGTTATTGAAAGAGATGGAATACTTGTTCTAGGACAGGTCAGTAGTTATACTCCTAGTTCATCTGAGAACTGTGACATTTAGTACTGAGATACCTCTACAGAGAATTTTGAAACAGTTTGCAAAGATGGTATTAATTCAATGTCCCATTTTAAATCACTGTTTTTCTAAACTTTAGGACCAAGATCAACTTGGAGGAGGGTTTGATGTTCGCAACGCTTTCTCGGGTCTAGAGATTTCACGTCCGGTTTGGTTGGATAGGGCGATTGATAGCAGCGAAGTGACAACACTATACCAGTCAGATAGCTACAGCGGAGTTAACAGAATTGAATGGGGGAGAATGGAGTTACACGGAAATGTTTCATTGGTTACCAAACAACGTAGGAAGGGGGTCGGTGGAACGAGGGAGATTTTGTAGTGGTGTTTAAAATAGGGATTTTATCGGGGAAACTTGGGTGAAATTCTTTGGAAAGTTAGGGCACTTTCCAAAGCAATTTAATACTTAACTTCTTCCCTTTTATTCCCTTATTGTTGTTAATTTCTCTCCTTCTTTTATGTTACAACAATTAATCCTTCTCTTCCCTTTCAGTAAGTGTTTGATTCTGCACAGAAATTGTTAATCCACGAACCATCGTTTCCACGATTGATATCCACTTATCTGCGACTGATATCCGCGACTGATATCCGCCATTCAATTTGCTATCTTATCCGCGATCAAGCAGTTCCGCGATTGATATAGCCAGAATTTTGGATAGAGTGGCTCACATGAGTCATGACCAAAATTGGATTTTGAATTATCCCCCTCCTAAAGCCACGGCACATCTCTCATCCTGCCTCTCTCTCCCTTCCAGGGTCACACATCCGAGATAATATCAATCCAGTTCAGTAACTTAGGAGACAAAGTTGTTACGGGTAGCTTTGATAATAGCGTCAGCATTTGGGATGTGGAATCGGGCCACAAAATATTATCACTACTAGGTGTGTATGTGATACCCTGGATTTATGTACTAAATCAAACAATCTTGTGTTTTACAATAACCTAACACATCCTTCCTCTCTCTCTTGCAGGTCACCGGGGGGAGATATCCAATGCGGTAATTAGTTATGATGACTCTCTAATAGCATCTGGATCAATGGATAAAACCTGCAAATTATGGGACACCAGGTTAGCTTTTTACAAATGTAAATACACATAGTTAATTGGTCGATGTAGTTGATTAATTACATTCAACACCAAAATACTAGTTTCTCCCTTACCTTTACATCTTCGCAGATCTGGTACATGTGTGGAGACACTGTATGGTCATACAGATGAGGTTCTAGATATCGCATTTGATCATCGGGGTCGACAACTTCTATCTGCTTCGGCTGATACAACAGGTTTATACTAGTCCCCTGTTAATTAATTTTAGTACCATTCTTTCTTCTTCTTCTTGGAGGCCGTCTCCATTGGTTGAGATTAAGGGTTGGAACCATAGAGTTTCCTTTCCCCGGCCTGGTTTTATTCACATTCAATAGTACTTTTATTATGTATCAATATGCCCATATTTATCAAATTATCTGTTTTCCATCACAGCTCGAGTGTTCGACGTTGCCACATTTAAATGTCTGTCCACCTTTGTGGGACATGAGCGGGAGATCAGCAAGGCGACGTTTAACCCTAGCGGAAAGAGGGTAGCAACTGCTAGCAGTGATAGCACTGTGCGTATCTGGGATATTGCATCTAGCAACTGTCTTCAGGTAATTAGTCCATAATCAGTGGTGGATTCACCCTTTGAATGATCCCTACTCGGCTTTAGTGAGATACCCTGTCTTAAACTCCCATCTCTCTCCTCCCCCGAATGATATTGAATCCCATTTCTTTCTATCTTATCTCACTCCAACTGTAGTAATACTGACTCCATATATCTCTCCAGGTATTAGAAGGGCACACTGACGAAGTATTCAGCTGTCAATTCAACTATTCAGGGGACATGTTAATCAGTGGAAGCAAGGACAATACATGTAGATTGTGGAGGGATGAGAACGCTGAGCGGATGGCAGCAGCATAACAATAGTGTTGCTGCAGTCTCGGGGGTCTCCCTCTCTCTCTCTCGTGGTGTGAGAAAGGGGGCTGAGATTTAGTTTGGTAATTTATTTAGTTGGGTTTGTGTGTACAGTAGTAGAAGGGTGCAGGTCACTCTGATATCTCCCTCTCTGGATAGTGGCAACTGGCACCTGATATATGTGAACCGACTGAACTTTGTTGTATCGGTTCGATCGCTGCTAATCGATTGCTGCATCTTGTTTGATGTCAGGAACGCGCGGATATCTCTGTGTAGGGAGTCTAGCGCGCACATCGCAACCTGTTTGAAGAAGTGAACACTAGCAACGCGGGGTCGTCAACATTCAACTCAGTCATAATCAACTCATGCAGCCATAATCAACTCATGAATTGAAGTTTATTTTCGTCATCTGCAGAGCAGATAGATATGGTCGGTTTTAGGTGGCACCTAAACGGTGTAAAATATGTGTTAGTTTCAGATCAGTGTGTGTTATAATTTGTTTTTTCAAGTTTTTACTCTCTCTGTATACATGTGCATCTCTCTGTACAACTCTATGTAGATTTATCTTTACTTGTGTAAAATTGGGGTGTTTTAACTCGAGTTCATTCCCAGCCCTACCCAGGCTACCCTCTCAGAAGCTCCCCTGACCCCTCCACCAAATTACAAGTTGACACCAAACTCCCTCCCCAAATTACAAGTTGGCTCCATCTCCCCAAATCATCCCATATAACCTGTCTCATTTTAGGATGAATTGGATATTCCTCCTCCTCCTATCCTTGTTCACTCCAGGATTTAATACAGCACACACCAATAACTGGGCTGTAATAGTCGATGCGAGCCGGTACTGGTTCAACTATCGACATGTAGCTAATGCTCTATCTATCTATTACTCTGTTAAACGACTGGGTAAGGTTTGACATGTAGATCATTTTATACAAAAAGAGAGGAAGAGATTCGAGAATTTGTTATTTCGCAATATTATTTCAAGAATCCTGTGACGCGTCCTGATAGCTGCGCTTTTTCAAAATTGTTCATCCAGCCCTCTTGGAAAGACTAATTTCCTTGTTTCAGGTATCCCTGATAGTCACATAATCCTGATGTTATCAGACGACATGGCGTGTAACCCTCGTAACCCCACGTCCGCTCAGGTAAGTACACAGGTCACGCTATCCCTTGGTTATGAAATTACCCCTCATCGCGAGCCTAGCTCCCGGAGCGTAATAGGGGTGACTTCGTAACCCCGTGTAGGTCAAACCATCCCTGTCAAGTGTCAAAAATAGGGCCCCAATTGTTAGTTGAGATAGTCCCGTCTTGGTAAAAGAAAGATAGCGACCTTTCCAGATTGTATCATTCGAGTCTCACAAGTTGTCCCTACTCAGAGCTGCTAGTGTTACCGATGTAGAAAAGTCAACCCGAGTCTTGACAAACTTCCTAAAGCTGCTCATTCTTGCAAAATATATCATCGGGTTTACTGCCGCATTGATTGCCACTAAATACACACTTCCCACACAGAGAAAAGTTCCAGTAAGGCGTACAAGCTTCACCCCGAATAGGATCTCTATATCGTAGTTAGTCATGAAGAGATAATGAGGTACATTGCATGTAAAGAAGAGGAGGATCATCAGAAATACCGTGTTAGCTGCCCGTTCCCTGTTCCTTACCTCCCGCTCCAGGCCCGGTGTAGGGGGTTGGGCAGAGCGTCGTTTCAGGAGGCAGAACGCTAGAAGTGAGCTGACTATAGTGGTTACCATGGGGATGGTATACATGGTAGAATACAGGAAGTGGTATGGAACCATTATACTCTCATCTAGACTTGTAACTGTCCAATCACACGTTCCTGTATATGAGGTATACACCCTCACCCCACTCCAATCGGGACTACTCTCATACAGGATGAGGTAGGCCAAGACCGCCCCTAGGGATGCCCAAACTGCCCTAGGGGGAATGTGGCGGAAGGGATCGTAGACGGATATTAGGCGAGCTATGGACAGGATGCATGTCGTGAAGATACTGAGACGAGAGAGAATATTCCACATCCAGCTGTAGGTGATACATGTGAAGGTCACGGAGGCTGTCTTGATGTCGTAATCTGAAGGAATATTCATCAATTTAATAGCTGAAGGGTTTATCTGCTACTGATTTATTGACATGAACTACATAGGTGAATGGTGAATGACAACTGAGAAGTACCTCTTACCCAGGATAATAAGAATGGCAGTATGAAGCATTAGAGCACACAACACAGAATCAGTCGCACTCAGCAACAAACAAATCTTATCTGAAAATAGTGGGTCATACAGATTAGGTAATACTAAAGAATACTGCCCGAACCGGTCTGAAGGCACTGTAACTTGTTCGAAAATGTATTCATAAGAACGGGGAGGGTGGTGTTGTATTCAACAAACCTGAGACAGTACTCTTGTATCTCCTGGTAAAGTAGGCCAGTGCCACCAAGTTGGCTGGTAGTCCAAACAGGAAACAGGAAAGAGCAACCAAACAGAGAACTGTTCGAATGATTGGAGACTCGCTAATTGCTGGTCCTCCTGCTGGGGCTTCAGGAGGAAACAAAATCATGATGGTGGCTAATGAAGTCGTTAATTAGGAGAAATGGTACTTATCAAATAGCTGCTTCTGGTAACTCTGACAGCTGAGAGTTACAGACAAAAGATTTAGTACTAAAATCAAGAATGAAACAACGATAATAATACACCCGTTGCCGTTATTAGGAGAATTGATACATACCATAACACACAACGGACGCATGGTCCCTGTGAAATGGTTGCGAGAGAGCTGAAAGAAAAAAAAAGACAAAGGATGTAGCAGTAAAATCAAGAATGAAATTTTGACGTAGCATAATCGCTTTAACTCTTATAGTGTCTCCTGCCGTCTATCCACCTGTCCCAAGGGTAGCGATGCGAGGTAGAGAAATATAGGGCCTACATAACATTTATCTTTCAGATTTAAAATCGAGAAATATATTTTCAGATTTTCAACAACAGAGATCGGCATGTTCAGATATACCCTGACGATGTAGAGGTAAAACTAAGCACATAGCAGTTAGCACCCCTTCCCTGGCACCTGTTACCATATAACATATCAAGTTCAAGAGATAAAGATGAAAATGGCAGCTATATATAGCTGCCATTTTCATCTTTATCTCTTCAACTCATCTCAATCTCTTCCATTTCGATTTCCCCCGTTCTTATCAAATCAAATCAATCTCAGTCTATCCCTAACTCTGCAATCATAAGAAATACCTCCTCCCGACCTCCCTCCTCTCAGATAAGTTTGAACCCTCCCTAGGTCGACTATCGAGATAGTGAGGTTACAGTTGAGAACTTCTTCCGAGTTCTAACAGACAGACTCCCCGAGGGTACACCACGGTCTAAGAGGCTAATGAGTGATGAAAACAGCAACATCCTAGTCTATCTGACAGGTATTATAGTCACTGGGATTTGTTGGTATGTTCTAGCCCTCCTTTACATTTGGAGCACACGGAAAGGGGTCGAGCTAGGCAAGGGATTTCATAATCAGGGAACAGCTGGTATGTTAGGAAATAATGCGTTGTTGGTCGAGATCTATGGGATAACGGATAAATTTTATCAAAATATAAACCACCCCCCCTGCTGATATTTCCCGCAGTCTACTGTGGTATATCAAATAATTCCCTCCCTCTGTTTTCACACCTTTCATAATTCCCGGGGTCGTTTTATAAGAAATAACCACGGCTAGTAAAGTGATGAAATTTGATAATCCCCTACGGGGATTATCACACGATATTCCCCTCGTCACTCCGTTCCTCGTGGATATCGTATTGATATACCAGCCTAATAGGCTGGTATATCAGATTTCATCCCTCTACTAACCGGGTTTTTTTTTTTTTTTTTTTTTTTTCGTATCTTCTCCGCATCCATAGTTTTGCAAGGAGTTAACCTTTGTTTCTGTATCTCAAGGGCTGCCTTACAAAACATGAATTCACCGCGCCCCATCTTGCCCTCTGTCTTTTCGACACGAACGCTGCACAGCCCTGCTCTCTCCGTCACATGAGTATAGACTGCTAATTGAATATCAACATTGATGGTTGCTCTTCAATCAAGAGTCGCACGAGAGAGCAGCATGGTTGTACAGCTAGACAACATGGTTTGGGATGGCATTAGTTCCGACGGCACAACCTTATACAGCGCTTGGCCAGCGCGGGGTGAACCTGCCAGGGCCGTCCCGACCACTCTCTTTTTTCAGAAAGAGCCTAAAATTTACGAGCTACAATTGGTAATTTGGGTCGGGGGCAGGTCGGTAGAACTTCGACAGAATTTAGGGTAGGTCAATTTAGGGTAGGTCAGAATTTAGGGTAGGTCAATTTAGGGTAGGTCTGAATTTAGGGTAGGTCAATTTAGGGTAGGTCTGAATTTAGGCTAGGTCTGAATTTAGGGTAGGTCAATTTAGGGTAGGTCTGAATTTAGGGTAGGTCCGTAATGTATCAAAGCATTGCAATTCGACATTAGGTTCTGATTAGGTCGCTGAACCGCGTCCCGTATCTCATATCAACTCATTTCAATTCGATCTTAGTCACCGATTAGGTCGCTGAACCACGTCCCGTATCTCGTGTCAACTCATTTCAATTCGAGGTTAGACACAAATTAGGTCCCTGAAACACGTCCCGTATCTCGTATCAACTCATTTCAATTCGATCTTAGTCACCGATTGGGTCGCTGAACAGCGTCCCGTATCTCGTATCAACTCATTGAAATTCGAGGTTAGACACAGATTAGGTCACTGAACCACGTCCCGTATCTTGTATCAAATCATTACAATTCGAGGTTAGACACAAATTAGATGGCAAACGAATTGTTTTTTTTTCTTAAACAGGTTTCAACTCAGGATGGAACTCTAAAAGTCTACGTACATTTATAAACTAATCAGTGAACAGTCAAACAGTCCTAATTTCATTTGATGCGATACGGAACACAGTCTACCGACCTAACTCAGTTCACCTACTTTAAGTAGTACTTAGTGTCGATGGAATTGCAATGAGTTGATACGAGATACGGGACGTGGTTCAGCGACCTAATCAGAACCTAATCTCGAATTGCAATGATTTGATAAACGATACGTTACGGACCGGGGGGGGGGGGGGGTTCAGGATAAATGGTTCGGACGTATATGCCACTTAAGGGGGTGGGTGTTTTTTCAAAATTGCCACTTAGTGTTTTTGGCTAAATGGTCATTTTTTGGCCAAATTTGGTCAATTTTCGGCCAAATTTGGTCAATTTTCGGTAAAAATTGAGATTCTTCGAGGTGGACCTGAAAAATTTTCAATTTTTAAAATTCAAATTTCAATTTTATCGCGCCCGAAAATTTTTTCTGGAAATTTTTTGGTTTTGTTCCCAGAAAACAGCCTAAATTTTGCCTTTTTTGGGGCAAAAAAGCTAGTTTTTCGGTAAATTTTGGGGGTTTAGGGGTCTATTTGGGGTTTGACCACTAAAAGAAACTGATTAAGTGGTCAATTTTAGGGGGTGGGGGGGTCCTTTTGGATTTTGACCACTTAAGCAATTTTTAGGCATATACGTCCGACCACTTAATCCTGAACCCCCCCCCCCCCCCCCCCCCCCCCGTACGGACCTACCTTAAATTCAGACCTACCCTAAATTCAGACCTACCCTAAATTCAGACCTACCCTAAATTCAGACCTGCCCTAAATTCAGACCTACCCTAAATTCAGACCTACCCTAAATTCAGACCTACCCTAAATTCAGACCTACCCTAAATTCTGTCGAAGTTCTACCGACCTGCCGGGTCGGGACTGCACCCTAGCAAGTGTAGTTGATAGAAGTAGGGGGAGAGAGAGAGAGAGAGTGAGAGAGAGAGAGAAAGAGGGAGAACGGATAAAATCAGTATACACAATGTATAAAGGCAAGATCCGATCCCGGCTGGCTCCTACTGACATATATTAACAATATTATAAAATTCTTTGCTTCGGAGAAAAGAATTGAAATAGAAGAAAGAGGAGAGAGGGGGAAGAGGAGATAGAGAGGATAAAGGGGGGAAATTTTTTGGGAATTTTTTCGGGAAATTTTTTGGGTTTTTTTTTTTTTTTTTTTTTTTTTTTTTTTTTCCCCCCCCCCCTTTTTTTTTTGGCCCCCCCTTTTTTTTTGGGGTTTTTTTTTTTTTTTTTTTTTTTTTTTAAAAAAGGGGGTTTTTTTTTTCCCCCTTTTTTTTTCCCCCCCTTTTTTTTTAAAAATTTTTTTTTGGGGTTTTTTTTTCCCCCCCCCGGGGGTTTTTTTTTGGGGGGGGCCCCTACCAAAAATTCCTAAATTCCCAAAACTTTGAAAAATAACCTAGACAACGGGAAATTAGTTATGAAAGGGTTCATTCCCCCTGGACCAGGAAAAACTTGGGAAACAGAGGACCTTTGGCTGTTAAGATGGTACTCCCTGTCCTGAAATTTAGGTTAAGGGAGGGGCCGGGGAGGGATTGAAAACGGAAAAGAAGGGGGAGGTCCCAATGCACCGTAGGCAAAGAAAGAGGGGGAAAGAAGAATGAGGAAGGGATGAACACAGCCGAAAGGAAGAAGATAAAAGAAGGTGAGTAAGTGTATAGAAAAGATACGGGAACAAAAGAGATCAGGGGGAAGAATAACGGGAAAGAAGGGGATAAAGTGCATCCAAAAAATAAGGGGAAGGAAAAATGAGATTTGAAGATAAAAAGAAGTAACTGAAAAAGAAGGTGTGGCTGAATAGAATTCTTGCTGGAACATGAAATGATCTGGAACAGTTGAATGCTGAATTTGTGATTTTCTCCAAATTTGCCCAACCCAACATACAGATTTATTCACATCAATTGATCAGACACAGAACGTGATCTGAGCGTGGTATGATATGCTGAGCAATGCCTCGGTGAGCTAGTGAGTGGACGGGAGGCTGCTGAATTATAGGCCCCATGACACTCTCCGCTTAATGACAGTTTCCATGGGGGGCCTATCTAGTGACTTCACTGTGGATGTGAAGGTGGCTGAGAAATGAAGGTGGCCGGGAGCTGCTCACCAACAGTAACATGCGATAAACGTGCTAAGTCAGCGACACAAAACCATATAATTATGGACGCAACACTATAATGTACTACTCAGTTCTACTCTCTCGCAATCTCTTAATCAACCAAGGATTTGAATTTTGAACATTATGTACAACTGCAAATTCATTATGAGTCATTTGTAGTGCGTTTATCAGTTGCATTGATTATAGTTAAACAATAAACATAGAGTTCTTATCCTGTTCAATTGTGTAGATTTGTAGTTGGTTGGGTGGTTCAAACACAAAGACAAGGGAGGGATGGTGCGAGGATGGTTTAGGGAGGGTATACGATTACAAAGATAAGGGACGATCAGACGATCAACTTTTTCTACAATGCAAAGAGGGAAGTGAACTAACCGGGGTTATCTATATTATAAACCACCCCCCCTGTTGATATTTCCCGCACTCTACTGTGGTATATCAGATAATTTCTCCTTCACACTGTCGCTGTGAATTTCCCCCTTCATAATTCCCTTCCTTTTTTCCCGCCGTCTACAGTTCAAATGAATTTATACAGTTCAAATTACATGAATACAGTTCAAATTACAGTTCAAATGTGAATAATAATAAAGAAACATAATCAATCTTTTGGGGGTGGTTTATAATAAATAACCCCACTGTGTGTCGGGATGAAATATGCGATATTCCCTTGCCTTCGGCTGCGGGAATATCAGCAGTTATTCCCTGCTCGCTCCGCGAGCAGTGGAATAACTGAACGATATACCACCCTGACAGGGTGGTATATCAGATTTCATCCCGACACACAGTGGGGTTATCTATATTATAAAATACAAATTACACATCACTAAGTTCACTAATAATATACCAGAACAAAAGGAACAACCCTTCTGGGGGTCACTATAACATGAACACCCTGTACACACATCTAATGAGGTGCAAAGGACGTGTCATGTATAATGATAGCTAGACATAATGCATTTCTCGAGGAGTTGGACGACCAGCGTCATATGGAGAACCACCTGGAACACCTGGTCTAAACGTCCGCTCTATTTTATATCGCATATAATACGGGGATCGCTTTCTCTCTCTCTCTCTCTCTCTCTCGCTCTCTCTCTCTCTCTCCCTCTCTCTCTCTCTCTCTCTCTCTCTCTCTCTCTCTCTCTCTCTCTCTCTCTCTCCCTCTCTCCCCCTCTCTCTCTCATCACATATATCACGTCCTGATACCATTGTTACGTGACGTGGGAGACGAAATCATCACCTGTGACCCATATTCAAAATGGAATAACATCCAGGGATGATCCTGAAATGAAACTGATACTACCGGCGAAACTGGGGTTACCCTGCTGCCATGGTACTATCGGTACAGAATAAGATATCCCTCACTTAATGGTATATTGATCTTTCACCTCATGAGGGTTGGGCCCTGGTGTTGCTCTATACTGATTATCCTCACTCCCCTAGTATAATAGCTCTGCCTGTTACTCCCACCTTCCATTAATCTATTCTATCTATTCTATATCACTGATTTACCCTTGCAGGTCACGGTGGGGATGGATTCCTCAAGTTCCAAGATACAGAGGAGATGAATGCCATGGAGCTATCTGATGTATTTCAACAGATGCACGAAAAGAAACGGTAATACCATGTAGTGTAATACCATGTGTCATGAAGCTTGAACTTTGGTGACACAGAGTACTACGTTGGTAACTTATCACTCCCCCCCCCCCCCCCCCCCCCGCTTTTGTTGTGTCTCTAATATCGCCAAGTTTTACCTATCCTGAATCCATTACTTGCGTAATCCCTGCGTATCCCTTGCGTATTCTATGCGGAACCATAGCGTATTCCTTGCGTATTCCTTGCGTATACCTTGCGTTTTCCTTGCGTAATCCTTGGGGGGGGGGGCGACATGTTAATTGTTAATAAATCACCTCTTTTTTCCGATTTTGTTAATTAACGTTAATTAACAAAATTAACAAAGTTAACAAATCAGCAAAAACTGTTCTTATTGGTTGATAATACGACTTTAACTGGTTTAATTTTATAGTTTAATGACTTTTCTAACACATATATACCCAAACAAGGCCTCTTCCGATAACCAAAGTCCGACATACATGTTTTTTGGCTCAAAATCGATAAAATCCAAAAGTTAAAAATATTTCAATTTAGCGTATAAAATCTCACTTTAACGTGATTTTTTCATCGATAATCGATTCTTTGAACGAATGAAGATGATGTACAACGTTTCTGTCGGAAAAATAAACAAAATATTTCCAAAATCAATTTTTTGGTCAAAAATTGAAAATTTGCTTCGCTACAAATCCTTGTGTTTTTTTAGAAAAATTGATTTTTGGGATATTTTTGTTTTATGGTAAATTCATGAGTCTCAATTAGTTTTTAGGGTTTAAAAAAGGTGGATTAGGGTCAATTGACTTCAATTGCGGTTTAGTTTGGCTAGTTTTTATTAAAATTTACACAATGGAACAAATCGCTGTAGAAAAGCCGTAGTAGAGGTTAGTAGGAGTGTGCAAATCGTGCAAGAGGAACAACTTTGCTCGCAGAACAAGTGTTAAATACCAAAAACACGCGCTTAAGGTGATTTAGATGGCATAAATGGCATTTGTTAACGTTTGTTAACTTTTTGTTAATTTTGTTAATAAATCACCTGTTTTCTCGATGTTAATATTAACAAAGTTAACAAAATTAACATGTCGCACCCCCCAATCCTTGCGCTTTTTAGAAAATGGAGAACCCCGTGAGTACCCCATTTTATCCCAGGTATAACGAGTTATTGTTCATGATAGACACGTGTCAAGCTGGGTCCATGGTCCTACCCATCAAATCACCCAATATCATTGGGGTGGGGTCCAGTACAGTAGGACAGGACTCCCTCTCTCACCATGGTGACCATGAAATAGGTATTATTGGGTTTGGTTACAGCAACCTTTTCATAAAACTAATCGACTGAAATTTCATCTCTGAAGGATTTTGACTTTTAGAAATATACCATGGAAATCAGAAATATTTCTGTTGAACCAATGTATCAACATTTCCTAGGTGTGTATGTGATAGACAGGTGGACTTATTACACCCTGGATTTTCTGGAGAAGATCCGACCTAACAGCCAGGCCAAACTGAAGGAACTATTCAGGTGAGTCCTGGAAATTTGCCAGTAATACCAGGACTCTAATAGCGTTTTTTGTCGGAATGTTTTGACTTGCCTCTTATGTCTGGTTTAGCGAGTGTGGGTGTGGGTAATCCTCTAACCAAGTTGTTGCTTGCGTGCGAAAAATATTTTGTTACACATTGCCAGCTTGTCTGAAGAGGTCTTCTTTTGTTCTTTCATCCAAGCTGGACTCCTTGTTTGGCTACAGTTTTATTTACATCGCAAGGAAGCTTATTTTTTCTTTTCCTTGTATGTACTGCCAGGCCAATGCTCTGACAGTCCTAGTGGCCAATCAGACAGCAGCTCCCTCAAACTACACCCTCTTTCACCCCCAGCTCCCTCAAACTACACCCTCTTTCACCCCCAGCTCCCTCAAACTACACCCTCTTTCACCCCCAGCTCCCTCAAACTACACCCTCTTTCACCCCCAGCTCAAACTCCACTCTCTTTTTCAGGGTCTACTCTACGGCGGATATCCGATCAACACCCCAATATTCCAACCTGAAACTCTTCAACTCCCGGCCTATTGACAAAATTCTCATCACTGACTTCTTCGGGAGTGTTCGGCAGACGGTTCTGTTTAACGAAGGGACGGTGGAAGAGGCGTTAGCACAACGGACAGTGGGGGAAGAGGCGCTGTTTTTGGTACCGAACAATCTGGAATTAGTATCACAACTTCCCTTTTAAATAATACAGGGCGACTGATTTCTTGTCGTTTAGATATTGCTTGTTATTCGCTTTTTCAACATGCTTAGGTAGGGAGTAACATGTAATTATGGCGGATGTGACGGATTATTATATTTTAATACTACATATGTTGTGTGAGGGTATGTGACGTTGTATTTTGAACTTATTTGACAACTTCGTTAACTGGTTGTATAATGTATTCAATTTATATATTAGCCTTACTAACGCGTTAAACATCACGCGTTACACATCACGCAGATATCACGCAACAACAACAACAATAACAGAGATAACATAAGATCACATCAGTTCGACTTGGTCACACAGACCACATGACTTTTTACACTTTTTTTTCATAAACTTCGTTTTACAGGCTTCACTGTCTTCCTCAATCTTCTGAGCACAAAAATCCTTCTTTTTGGCCTTGTCACGGCAATCTGAAACAGATAACATATTTAACAGACATTCCTATCAGGATGATATAATGGTATAGCCGGGCCTGTCATGGATCACCACCCCCGTCTTGATTTCTTCAAAAGACATCTGGCAGTTCAAATTGGTTCGGCGGTGCCCGACAATTATAGATGTCGTGACAAAGAAGACTTACTTGGCTGTAATTTGACACATGTTGGGGGATCAACAAACGCTCTATTCTGGCAGGTAATATCACTGTTACCCTGTAACTCGTACCCCTCCCCACACTCCACAGTTATAGTTTCACCGGGAAGAAGGGGTAGCCGCCATTCCATGGGCACTAGGTTGGGATCCGGTAACTCCCTACATAACTCTGAAAATATGGTTTTGTAGTCGCCTGATACTGTGAAATACACAGGAACAATTCGACATGGCGTTAACTTTTATTCCTCCATCAGGTTTTTTCCCGTCAAAGTTGGATGGAAGAGGCCAATCTTAACATATAACCGGAAGTAACTACACCATTCTAAGGAGCCTGAAATGGGGCCATATTATACAGTAAGTTTATACCTGCACAGATGTTGCATGTCTTCATACAGTATACCCTCTCCCTTTCATTATCACACACAGACACATCACACTTGAGGTAGTCGTCCTTTACCTCACCCTCACAAAGCTCTGAAATAGAGATAGCTTGATAGCAATAAAGTAGAGATGAGTACTTGATGGTTGGTCATGGGGGGGGGGGGGGGTTCAAACCAGGTGCGGGGATAGAGGGTACAAAGCTCTGAAATGTAGAGAGGGAGTATAAGAGACGAGCTGTATATTGATGGTTGGTCATGGGGGAGGAGGTATCATGGTATAATACCCCAGTTTTGGCTGAATCCCATTTCATCATCATGATGGGGTTGAAACTCACCGCAAACTTTGCAAGTCCGGGGACACTGTTTCTGAGCTGCTTCGTCGGCACAGTTCACTCCGTTTGTTTTCCCATATGATTCAGCACACGCTCGTTCTGTATCCGCACATTGGGAGTCCCTTACTAGAGAGAAAGTTAAATTTTAGTAGACTCTATCTAACCGACGCCAAATTATCAGTCTAATCGAAGTTTTTATTTATAAAAGTGGTTAGAACTAGAAGCAAAAAGAATGAGACTCCGAGTTCAGAATCTAGTAATTAGTTTGTCTCCTTACTCCTAATATTTACATGGGTAAAGCTGCTGAAGAGCCTTCATATCAAATTGAGATAGTTTCAGCTCCTGATGTTTCCTCATTCCACCAAAATTCCAGTACATAACCGAATCTTTATCGTCAAGATGACTGAAATGGTCATTACTAGTTGTTACCCTCATCTATCCAATATCTGGGCGTGTTGCAAAGCACATCTGAGCACACTATCAAAATGGTACAGGAACCGACCGACACAAGTAAACAACCAATCAGAACTCGTTATTTAGGTCACGTGACTGGTTATCAGCCAATCAGGGACCAGTATTTCCTGATTCGGTCGGTTCCTGAAATGGTACATACTCTAATCCAAGTGAATGGCCCAGTTCATGAAGCACAATGGTGTAAAAGTAGGGTTGAACAAAGGATCCAGTTTGGCGCTTATCGAACTGTTCGTCTGTCCATGTCATTAGGGTGTTCAAATGGACGTCACCTGCAGTGATTAGCATGTTGGGCTCATTTTGGGCAAGGAGCTCCCCTCTGGAGCCAAGGTTTCATGCAAGTTGTGGGGAAAAGAGCGTCCGTGTCCAAAAAGCCAGTTATCGCCGCGCTGGGGGATACTAATTTTCTCCATGAGGTATGTACCTACCGAACTTGAAGGCATGCCCAAATATGGCTCCACAATACTGTACACTCTCCCCGAACCCATGTCCATCAAGGTAGTCAGGGTCCTCATCTAACCTCCCAGCGGGGTGGACACATCCTGCAAACCTGATCCTAATATCCTCCCTGATTGTAGATTCTGTTTGAGCCTCAATATCCTCTACATTCTGTAATCTAGGGGTGGTGTTTTGGCAGGCATTGACAGCTGTGTTACTGTTACTATTATTATGCCAAAAACTAACAGAAATTAGTTGGCTGGAAAGGTGACCACTTTTGTTGTCAAACTGACACCTTTGCCGTCTCCGGGTTTTTTCATCATCATTATATCCCTCTCTGATCACTCTCTCTCTCTCACTCTCTCTCTCTCACTCTCTCTCTCTCTCTCTCTCTCTCTCTCTCTCTCTCTCTCTCTCTCTTTCTCTCTCTCTCTTTCCCTCTCTTTCCGTAACCCGGGCCGGGCAAAGGTGTCAGTTTGACAACAAAAGTGGTCACCTTTCCAGCCAACTAATTTCTGTTAGTTTTTGGCATAATTTAGGTTCATTTTTGGTATTTTCTGATGTAAAATACGATGTAAGACATGTCTGGACGTAGCAGAACTTGTAAAGACCGTCAGGAATCGCTAAAATACGAAAATTTCAATTTTGACGTCATTGTGACGTCATGGCGTGACGTCACGACGTTATAACGTCATGCTAGTGAAAAATTAGTATCAGGCTCATCTAGATAAAGATGCTGACCAAGTTTGAGATCGATTGGACAAGATTTGAGGTCGCTATGGCGAAAAACACACTATCGTCATATCTATTTTCATACAGTCTTAACACTTCAGACGCGATTTAGGACCCTTGAAAATAGAGTTTCACAAATTCGCCTTATAGTTTCTGAAAGTTTAGACGATTATCTTTCATAAGTGTGGTCTCCATTTTTCAATCAGAAGCCGTCTTCAGGGTGTAAATTGAGCTCAAAGATATTTGGTCGATTTGAAAAATGTCTTATCTTTATGACAGTTTTTAAGGACGTTCTGGTTGGACCTAGAACATGAAAACCGTCCAATAACACAATTCAAACGATTATCTTTTGAATGATTCAAACGAGAAGTGTCTATCTCTTGTAGTTTTTCCAGAAAATTGTCTGCAAATTGTGTAAAAAAGCGTCTATATGTATGTATATATATAGACCAGGGACATTTATTGCTTTTTTCACCATGTCTTAACTCTGAAACTAAAAGAGATAGAGACTTGCCCTTTTAAACTCCAGTAGATCTAGTCTACGTGACACTGTATACCAAATTTCAGACCGATTGGTGCAGTGGGGGCCTCGCTATGGGCGTCGCAAAATGCCATTTTTGGCTAAAAACTGAAAAAACTTATTACTGCTTTCTGGCACGCGCGGCTGGGGGGAGGTGGTGGTCACCTTTGCGCTTGCCAGCGCAGTGATAATCGAGTATCAGGTGATTGGATCAAAGTTTAAATCACAAGAGGTGTGGTTTTGTGTCCTTGTATTGATACACTGTCAGAGCATTGGCCTGACAGTTGATACAATAATCTTGGCCCACTATCATCTTGCAAGGCTACTCGACCTACAGCTTGGACTACTCACAGTATGTTGGCCTCTGCTACAGTATTCCACATTCCTGCTGCCCTATCCACTTCCTCTCTCATCTTAGTGGTGGACATGGCAGAACATATTGGGCCTGAATCACTCATAAACCTGTAGGTTATCACCTGCAGAACAGTGGACAATGGTAGATGGGTTGGTAACAACGGTACCTCTCGCGAATCGAGTCCTACGTTACCAAGTAGATGGCTGGCGGAAAAGATGCAGCGGAATCATTTTAGTCGAGAAGGTGTATTGAGCCTTGTTTTTTTTCAAACCCATGTCGCGAAAAGGGGGTCGAGCTAGGCAAATTGAGCCAAGAATCATCACTATAAGTACCTCTTACCTTTCCATACCAGTTCCCTCGGTTTCCTCTTTCATCAGGATTAGTATAAATGGTATCGGTATAATCCTCTTCGACATCATCCGCCGTTACTACCCTCTCCTCTATCCAAGGATCGTTCTGGAAAAGCAACTTTTAGGGAAAAGTTTGGGGGAGGGGTTATTAGACGAACATTCCCCAAAACTGTATAAAATAACAGCTGCCAATTGAAACATTTTACTCACTTGGATACACTCATCTGACGCTCGAATGTTACTACACTGTTCGTAGGATGATAGAACGGGAAGGAGCAAAAATAGACACAGCATCTAAAGGAGCAAAATTGCCGATAGATTTCTTGATAAAGGAGCAAGTTGAACCAAGAGCAGGGGATGATGGAATGAAAGACTATAATTATGCTACTGATCAAATGCAGCTGCTGTGTATGAATGTTACTAATGAAAGGGATGGAAAAACTACAGTCAGAAAGACGCTGATATTACGCACACATTATATTGCAATGCACAAGAATAATCCATTGAGATATAACAATGCAAGGACCTACTGCTACTCAGTGAATTTATTGGGGACGTTGGTAAGGGCAAGAGTATCGCGGCTAATAATAAATAGGGCGGGTCGCCAGTAGCAAAGCCACCCATGTATCAAGAGATGAAGTGGGACCATGTTAGATCAAGGTTTTCACCTAACGGTAATGTTGCTGTTTTACCCTAAATCTGCTCATTGCCCATGCATTCACCATCTAGATGATTAATGCATGGGCATTGTGTGTGAGGACAACTGCTGTTGCTTTGAAACAAATGTAGAAGGGTTGAGTAACAAAGAGACGACGGTCGGATTTAAATCCTGAGCGTCGTCTCTTTGTTACCCAACCCCTTTGTTTCAACCACATCCGGAATAATGGACGACCAGAGTTATACTCGGTTCAGGCATTTCAGGAGTATGGTATCCTTGCATATTCAGAACGTCTTATGGGGTCCTTGGTCCACAACTAGTCCACAATGGCGGGATGAAATCACGTGGAACTTGCTTTTCCTGCTAGCTGGGCGCCTAAAACCACCGGTAGCGAAGTGGACCGCCACTTCTAAGGAGACTGAGTAGTGAGTATAATAATATCACAAATATATTACACAAAGTCTGCGTCTTCTTACCGTATTTCAAATACGGTATCTCCACTACAAACGGCACTGTAACTACTACATACCTTACTATCCTAGTACAGTCTACACACAAAGAAAGTACTATAATAACCACTTGCCTTTCATATTCGGGATATTCCTGGATAGTGGATACATTTCTCTGTGTGATATTCCTGCAGATAGTGTTCTTGTAGTTGCTCAACATATACATTTCCATGTGTGTTTCACCATGCCCCGTTCTCCTTCTTCTTTGGTAGAGAACACTCTCCCTAAAAACCCTTTCATGCCAGCCCTTCTCCTCCACTCATGAGATAATTAAGACGAATATTAGTGAACAATTGTTTACCCTACCACGGACAGTGGGCAGATTTAACTACAGCCCCGTCACACCATACCCCACAGTGGGCAGCTCCATCACACCAAGATTCGAATCAGAAAACCACCACCATACATAAATTCCGATTCTCTCTCCTCTCTTACCTCCACTTACCTTACCAATACGATGGATCATAGAACCCGAAATGAAATTCTAGAGTACACGATGTGCTCTAAGCTGTCCAATGACCAACATCCGGCAATTCTCAGTATCCTTCCAATACCCCTCTATCCCTCTCTCTTTCTCTCTCTCCCTCTCTCTCTCTCCCTCTCCCTCTCTGTTTTTAACCACATCCTTGAGCTAAGAGCTGGGTTTGAGAAATAAAAGTTTGGAAAGGGAGATACAGAAAGGGAGAGTGAGAGGGAGCGAGAGAGGGAGAGAAAGGTAATGGGAAAGCCGTTCTAGTAGAGTGGTCTAATAGTGTTGTTTCCTAGTTTTTAAGTTCGCGTTCTCTACTCGACAGTCATTCACATTGGTGCGTCCCTTTACTTTGCCCTCAGCACGACCCAGGTTCGATCTAGAGAGACGGGGTGACAGAGAGAGGGGGGAAGAGAGAGACAGAGAGAGAGAGAAGGAAAGATAGAGAGACGGAAAGAAAGAGAGGAGATTGCTGACAGGGTGCAACATGCGGCAGGTGCACTCATACACAAAACCTCTTCATCATTTTCCCTCACTATCCTTCATCTTCTCTCTCTCTCTCTCTCTCTCTCTCTCTCTCTCCCCATTTCTCTCCGCTCTCTCAATTTTTGTCCCCTTTAGCAGTTTTCGCTCCTCTCCCCTCTCTCTCTCCCTCTCTCTCTTTCTCTCTCTCTCTCTCTTTCTCTCTCTCTCTCTCTCTCTCTCTCTCTCACCCAGTCTCATCATCATACAGTGTTTATAATCCCAATGTTGCACCCTCTCATCGGTTCCCCCAAGGCTCGGGCCTGAGATTGTCTCACAACAGCTGTTATACTAACAACCTTTAATTCTTAAAGTTGCAGCTGTGTTTGGTAAATTAGTAAATCTCGCTCTCCTTGACGTCATCTTTCATTCACTTTCAGTTTTCTAGTCATGCCTGAGTCTTCTGATACATCCTGAATGAACTATCTACGACATCAACTGTGAACTTTTGATGATAGTGGTACTTTTGAATCTGGTTGGAATTTGTATGCCTTGACTCGATGCTCGAAATGATCAATGATTCAGTTTGAGACTTATATCGGAGCTGCTGGATGTACTGAAGGCTGTGTGTACTTCTCTTTGTGTTGTAGTTGATATGCACATTTGAGTGGTGACTGCATAAGGTAAAAGTGAATGGATCTGGTACTAATTAATGTACAACAATGTCATTGTTCCTCATCCGCATGTGTGTGTCGAAAGTAGGCTAGCTTCTTCCTGTGTGGACTGCAGTTATTAATGTTGTATTGGTTCATTTTCAGATTTTGATGATGTCAATTGCCATGGGTCTATCATTACCATTGGTACAGGAAAACAAAAACTTTTTCACTTGCCGATCAATTCGATCTCACCAACTCTTTGGTGTTGGTATGATATAGAGCGTATTTTGTATTCCGAATCGACTGACAGCAGGTGCAGTTATTTTTTCCCTCGGCGTTTTTATGCCCCTAAGGTTTTTGTTTTTGAAATGATATGCTGTCTTAGTGGTGTCATAAGGTATTCGAGAGAGAGAGAGAGAGAGGAGAGAAGAGATACGAGAGCGCGTAGAGCGCGATACGTCTATATAGAGAGAGAGAGGAGAGAGAGATAGAGAGAGAAGACGAGATCTAGAGGCGCCGTATAGAGCATGATGGGAGGGGTGCTCTATGTACTCCTTAACTTACTGAGAGTACCAAAATCGCCCTATCTCCCTTCCTTTATTATCCCTCTCCTCTTCCTCTCCTCTCTCACTCTCTCGTCTCTCTCTCTCTCACACACACTCTCCCTCTCTCTCTCTCTCTCCTCTCTCTCTCTCTCTCTCTCTCTCTCTCTCTCTCTCTCTCTCTCTCTCTCTCTCTCTCCCTCTCTCTCTCTGCTAACTTTCTCTCTAATCCCGATCCATCTTGATCTCTTCTCTGCATGCAGTAGATTCTTCAAATGTTAATTAATCTTGTAACACACTGCAAGGGTTGATGTGAGATATCCACCCTGATCAGAGATATCCACCCAGGATAGTATCATGAACTCCCTTCATAGTATCACAACCTGCATCAGTCTTATGTTCTGTTGTGCTTGGCAGTGAAACAATGGAACAACGTTGTCTAGAATGAAGACTATTTCTAACTCAGTTTTGCTTTTGGCTGGTATTGTTGGTAGGACATTCGGTTGGAGTTGGAATCTACTACTTCTATCTTGTCTGGTTTGCATGTGCGGCATATTGTCTTGCACTGTCTCACTCCCTGTCTCTCTTTCTCTCTCTCTTTCTCTCCATCACAGCCCTCTCTCTCTCTCTCTCTCTCTCTCTCTCTCCCTCCCTCCCTCCGATTGTCTTGTGTGAACAACAGCTCTCCGCAGCTTGAAAATTCACACAGATGTGTGTGTGAAACATCTGAATTGTATGGGAAACATCAAACAGCTGTATTACTGTAAATCTGTGGTTTAATTTCAGTTTCCATGGCAGTCCTATTATAATTCTTCTCCAATTGTGCCCATTCTTCCCCAATTATTTTACACATGCTACTAAATCCTTCATATAATGTTCATGTCACTGCATTTCGTGGCATCTGGTGGCGCCAGACCCCTTTTTCAGTGTGCTTAGATCAGGGTTTGTGGCGACTGGTGACCAATCATAACTTTCCCATATATGGTTTATCAATATGGCGATGTAAACATGTTTCCATATTCAAATGTTGTACCTAGCAACATGTTGCTACATACTTGTATAACCGTTTATCTCGTTGTGATAAACGTCCGTTTAACGTGCTCTTTCCGTTTTAACGACAACTCTTCTATAACACATTCCTCCCTTTTTAGTTGTTAGCTGTTGACACACTGAGCTGCGTCTAGACTTGTTGGAGAAGCCGGTACAACAGTAAGCTGGTAAACTGTTAGTACCAAGTAGTAGTTACCTACACAGCGTGAAGCGAGGAGCTGAACATGAGTTTCAAGACACGACTCCTTGTGTAAGTATTGGGGGAACGTAAGTAGTTTTTCGCTGTATTTGTTTCAAAGTTTGGTGTACTTTATTAAAATTACAAAGCTAAATTTTAGATTAGTTTGTCATCGGCTCCGCCTTGATTTAAAAAATTTACTGAGAGCTTCAAACCTTTGAAACGTGTGACCAGGAATGTCCTATTTTCAGCCTGATAGGTCTTGGAATGAACACACCTTTTTACTTTTCTTTGAGAAAGAAGAAGTCATAGTTCTTCTAAGAGAGAGAAAGATAGAGAGCTATTTGGAGACTCTCTATATTTCTCAATCTCTAGTAAGAGAGGCCTCTCTCTAGATCAGGGAATGAAACTAGACAGTGATATACATTAGATAGATTCTGCTTGACGATAGTAATTACAGTAATTGTTTGGAGAATCTCACTTTAGCTTTGTAACGCTAAATTCTCAACTTTCCATTTCTCTCGTTTTATACATCAAGTCTGGTTGTTCTACACAACTCTGCTTGTTTCAAGTGTCGTAATGTCAGAGAGAAATGTAGCTTGGATATCGCCTAGTGGTCCCATCAGGTGAATAATAAAACAAACTTTGCAAATCTGGCGCTTTCCAGCGCAGAAATTAACTCGTCTCGTAATTTTGTATCGCTAAGAGTTGTGAATATATTTCCTCTGATTGCGGATTTGTCAGCGCCTTCTTGGCTCAGTTGGTTAGAGCGTCAGTCTCATAATCTGAAGGTCGTGAGTTCGAGCCTCACAGAGGGCATGATATTTTGGAAAAATTTAGAGTTTTTATTTTGTTAGTTAACTAACAAAATAAAAACTTTTATAGGATTGTATATTGTTTGTGCTCAGCATTAATTAACTATATCCTGTTATATCGCCAATTAACAGTATCTATCTATTTCCAGGTACGAGGACAAAACAGCCCTGGAATGTGAGTAAAATCTAAACATATTTTACCATCATCCAAAACTTTGACACTTTTTAGTCCTCCACATATACTGATAAAGTTAACAATACCATAGATAATGTATACCATAGTTAACAGTTAACACCCCCCCCCCCCGTTAACATGATACCATAGTTAACAGTTAAAACCCCCCCCCTCCGTTAACATACCATAGTTAACAGTTAACACCCCCCCCCCCCCCGTTAACATACCATAGTAAACACCCCCATTAACATACCATAGTTAACAATTAACACCCCCCCCCCCCCGTTAACATACCACGATAGACATGTTCAGATCGGTAGGGTCTCATATTTATATAATCGAGTCTTGAAGTCATGGCTATAACCCTGGACATAGCTACACGAACACCTATCAAGTTTCACTAGGTAGAGAGTCATCACAGTAAAATACCTCCAGTCTCAGCTTTTGATCAGTTCATTCGTAAATTATCTGACCATCGATCAGCTTGATCCCGGAGTTTGCTAGAATCGTGAAAATAAATGAAATTTAGTGAAATAATAGGAAACATTAAAAAGATAGAAGGATACTGGATAAAGGGAGAGAGGGAGAGGGTAGATGAAAACTTTAAACATATTGTTACCAGTTATATTACACACTACACCTGTGGTCCCTATACTGACTGTTAGATGTCACACTTTCTAGTTTACTCATAGTGAATTCTAAGCAGTGGCTATAATAATTCAATCATACTGAAACTAATCTCGAATTCTTGAATTGTGGCCGTTAAAACCGCTGCAAGTGCCTCTATAGTAGATAACATATTATTTGAATTTATTCAGATAGAAATAACAAAAATTCATACTGTTTAATCATCACCACTTTGTCCCGTCTCTCTATTTTGAAAAGGGAGACAAGGGGGTTAGAGAGTTGATTCGTAGCATAAATTTTAGTCTTCATTAATTTTTCGGCGTATAACTACTTGAATTACGGTGTCTAGCTAAGTAGCCATAACTCAATAGCCCATAATATGTTCTTCTTCTAGATTGTGCTGTCTATAGAGCTGGGTTAAAGGTTTAGAAACCTTCCCAGGCGGCCTTTTCAATTTTTAGGGTTGCTTTCTAATTTCTGTTTTGCATTTTTGATGTGTTCAAATACATCTGGTCTCTCAAAGATTTAAAACCTGGAGATTTTCTGGAAGTTTTTCACTTTGACCGGTACTGCAATTGTAAACGACTTCCCCACAGCAGCTCCCTTTTAACGGAATATATATACATAGTTTAAATTCCCCACAGCAGTATGATGTAATGTAACTGTGAAACATGTTTAACCACTAGCTGTACCATTACCACCATTCACTTCGAGCTCGATCTCAGTCGCTGTGTCTATGTCACCAATTTTAAAATCATGCTTATAATAATCTTGCTTAATGATCTATGTTGTAGTTTAGTAGTTTGCATCTAGAATGAACTTTCCTTCCCCAATGAGTGAATATAAATGCTAGTTCCCAGGAAAATTATTGTTCACTCCGACAGAAAGTCACCCCCCACCCAAGTTACCCCATTAAGAATAGCTCTGGTTGGTCTCTATTTAAATTCTCAAACCATGCTATTCTAAGAATTTGGGGTGAATTTTCTTCGTACCTGTATAACGGGGGTCTGATCGAGAGAAATACCATATTGGGGGATATTGTGCAGATTTCTGTTCATGGGGCAGCTGCATCGGTGGTATATTGTAATTGCACCAATCAGCCTGAAATTGAATACGGCGTGGGTGGTCATAGATTCGCGTGAACTGTCAAGCTAAGAATAGGCGAAGAATAGTATTTTATTCACTCAATTTTCTCTCAGCACTCAGCAGCGTCCCCATTTGCCAATCTCTGTCCCAGTAATAATAAGTATATTTAATGACTTGCTTGACCCATTTGATGGAGTGTGAACTACTTGCGTGATATTATTTCTTGTGCTCCTGAGAAACAAGATCGGACTTGCTGTATCTTCTCTGATATATCGCTTTCTGAGCTAGTAAACTGAGTGACAGATGAAAATACACAGTAGTTTCAAGTGTTGTGAGTCGTGTTTGAGTTGTCGGCTACTCATTTTCTATATTTGTTTGAACTTGAAAGAGGTGATCCTAACCCAAATGAAGGTTTGATGTTTCTTGGAATTGGGACATTGGGCCGGATTTCGTGGAAAGCCTTGCTAAAGTGGGTATTACAAACTCTTTATATTTACGGAGCGGAAAGTTACAAATAAAAAGGGGTAGGAAAGGAGCTCGCTGTGTCTCAATTTAGTAGTATATACCCTGGGCGGTGGGGAAACAGGAGGAGCGTAGTTAAATGGGTCAAAGGGAGCTGGGGGAATGTTGGAATAATTTGGAAAAAGCGGTTGGAGCCTGAGAAGTAATATAGATCTTGATTGTAAAACGGGGGGAGGGGGGTTTGATTGGATTGCCTTTTACAACCCGCATGCAGTATTGATTTACATGCAGCCCCGATTAGTACCTTCCGAACTCGAAGCCTTGTCCTCTCCCGTCTCTACACTATAAACTTCTTCCCGCTCTCTGCCTCTCTCTCCTCGCCAAAACTGACTCGCGTTTTCTTCCCGACCCCCAAAACAGAAAGGGAAACGTTCTCATAGCAGGACAGCCATCCATCAGAGAAATGCCGCTTCTAAAAGCTCTTTCTTCTCTTACCCCCCTATTGCTCTCTCCTCTCTTTCTCATTATTTGCCCCTCTCTTGTTCCCCTCCCATCAGTTATGATCTTGTTTTAATCCTTTCTTTTTAGCCGCATCAGATTCCTCACAACAGCAAATACGTGCGCCCCTTTTCTCACATATCATATTGTGGGGTTGCTCCATTTTTAAAGTATTAATGGTTCCTATGTCAATTAAGATTGAAACGGTTAACCTTTTGTTCCCCGTACTCACAAGGGCTTACCATTGCTAGCCGTATAAGATGCCATTAGCACCCTGATTTTGGCCGATGGCCTGACCTTTTTGTTTTAGTTTTCATATGTTTTGATCCAGTTATTTCTACTGCAGATCCCTATGAATCATGACGGCTAGTAGAATAGAGCTAAAGAGGAATGCAGGTTACCATGGTAACCAGAGTATGGTCATCAGGAATCTGTGCTGCTAATTTTCTTTTATGTTGTAAAAGTGTTACCCGTAGCCATTTCCTATATACCTCAAAAAAAAGGGGCCCCAGGCCTTAAAACCCCAGGGGGGGGGGGCCCGGGGGGGGAAGGGGGGGGGGGGGCCCCCCCCCCCCCCCCCCCCCCCCCCCCCCAAAAAATTTTACCCCCCCCCCCCAAAAAAGTTTTTGAAAATTTTTTTTTTTAAGGGAAAAGAGAAAAAGGAAATCGGGGGTTTTTTAGAATCTTAAGGGGGGGCCCAGAAAAAAAGTAAAGTTTTTGGAATTGGTTTTCAAGTAGAAAAACCGGTTTATTTTTGTTTTTTCTTTAACCCAAGGGCTTACCCCCCCTATAAAGCCCACCCTGTTTTTCCCCCCCTTTTTACTTTTTGTTTTAGTTTTCTATGTTTTGATCCAGTATTTTGGAAATGAACATGACGGCTAGTAGAATGAGTAAAGAGGAAGCGGGTTCCTTTGGTAACCAGAGTAGGGGGTTTCTGGGTTTTCCCTTAATTTATATGTTGTAAATTTTAAAACCTTTCCCCTGACCATAATAATAATGGGCATGTCGATCTGACGGATATTTGTAAGTTTTAAAAAACACTCATCCGGTGCTGTCAAGTAGATTATATCCTTGCCATACCCAGATGAATGTGTGTACTACATAATTTCTAGTTTAAAACGAATATCATCATTAAAGTCGGATTTTTTGAAGTTGTCACCCCAAAATGACCGCGCATGTGAAATTTATCAATTTTGACGCGCACACCACACGTTAACATGTGATGTGACGCGCAAGAACATTCCGCGCACGAAAAGGGGGGTGACAACTTCAAAAAATCCGACTTTACATCAGTTTATAAAATCACCGAAATTTTGTTGAATTTTTTTCCCTACTTCATTAGTGCAAGAAATACTAATAGAGACGAGAGTCAGAGACTGTCTCTCTGAGAGAGAGTGAGAGAGAGTGAGAGAGAGAGAGAGAGAGAGAGAGGGGGGGGGGGTTGGTCCACCTGCCACCACCTCCAATCGGTTTCCCCCGGGCAACGGGGTCACACGGAGTACCTTTTTCCCCATCCCCTTTTCCCCCTGTTCGATTTCCAGGTCCGTGTGGCCGCGGCTGAGCGTGGCTGTGTATCAGAAATACGGAAAAAATCAGAAAATACAAAATACAAAAACATCTTGGCAAGGCGGCCCACAGTGTATTATCGCCAACTATTATGTTCCTACCCCGCCTTCTCCGGCTCAGGGTTACCAGTGGAACAGGCATCTTCCAGCCAACTGTGGACCCCCAACGCCCCTTTATCCGCTAACCAATACTGTTTTTGTTCTACTAGCCCCCCTAACCCACTTCTTCCATTTTTGATAGGGTTCTACATCGGAGATGATTTTTTGGAACGGGGTGGCTGTCCTCTCTGGAGCGGGGTCAGCTGTCTTTACTGGAACGGGGTCAGCTGTCCTTACTGGAGCGGGGTCAGCCGTCCTCTCTGGAACGGGGTGGCTGTCCTCTCTGGAGCGGGGTCAGCTGTCTTTACTGGAGCGGGGTCAGCTGTCCTTACTGGAGCGGGGTCAGCTGTCTTCTCTGGAGCGGGGTGGCTGTCTTCTCTGGAACGGGGTCAGCTGTCCCTACTGGAGCGGGGCCAGCTGTCTTTACTGGAGCGGGGTCAGCTGTCCTTACTGGAACGGGGTCAGCTGTCCTCTCTGGAGCGAGGTGGCTGTCCTCTCTGGAACGGGGTCACCTGTCTTTACTGGAGCGGGGTCAGCTGTCTTTACTGGAGCGGGGTCAGCTGTCCTTGCTGGAACGGGGTCAGCTGTCTTCTCTGGAACGGGGTGGCTGTCTTCTCTGGATCGGGGTCAGCTGGCTTCTCTGGAGCGGGGTCAGCTGGCTTTTCTGGGGCGGGGTCAGCTGGCTTCTCTGGAGCGGGGCCAGCTGGCTTCTCTGGAGCGGGGTCGGCTGTCTTCTCTGGGGCGGGGTCAGCTGGCTTCTCTGGGGCGGGCTGGCTGTCCTCTCTGGCTCGACTTGTGGTCATCATCCATTTGTGTTATTTTATTTTTTTTTTCGCTCGAACCCGTTCCTGCTTGTTTTAGGCTGCCTTAGATTCAGACGGTTTGCTTCTTCAGTTCCTGATAAGTTGTCTCTTCTTAGAATTCATTGTAGCAGATTGGGCTTCTTTGCAGATAGTTTAGGAGGTCTTGTGCTCCGTCACCATGAGCTTTAATCCCCCTTTCCTTAACCCATATGTACATTGTTCAATTTACCCGTATGTACATTGTTCTACCTACTAGTAGAGTCGATAAGAACACTCACCTCCTCCGATTTCAGTGAAACTTCTCACATGCTAACATATGATAATGGAGGTACAAATACCGCTTATTTTAGGTCCGAAAAACTTTTGGTTCGTTAATTATCGCTAATTGAAAAACGCCAAAAATGGGCTAAAATGGCCCTTAAGGTGGATTTGAAATTTTGGAGTTGGAACTCCAGACTTCGTACAGGTGTCCGCTAGGATGCCAATATGCACCACAGGCGGGCTCAGGCCTAAATTCGTCCGAATTTTTGCGTAAGGCCGGATGGCGTGAATTTTGGTCACGTGATTTGGGCAAAAAATCAGTTTTTTGCTATTTGTGCCTTTCCTGCACGCCGGAGATGAAAAATAAGGCCATTTCCTCTCATTTATTTTTCTTTCTGCATCGATTAAGCAGGCTATGAACCTCCCTTACTTCAACGGTTCAGAAGTTAGAGTTTTGCAAAAAAAGAGCGGGAGACTAGATGGCGTCAATTTTGTAAGGCGATTTGTGTCTTTCCTGTGCGTCTGGGATGAAAAATGATGTCAAAACGTGTCATTTTCATCATATTCTGCATCGATTAAGCAGGTTATAAACATCCCTTACTTGAGCGGTTCAGAAGTTAGCCGAGGTCACGTGACCAAGATTTACGCCATCCGGTCTTACGCAAAAATTCGGACGAATTTAGGCCTGAGCCCGCCTGTGGTGCATATTGGCATCCTAGCGGACACCTGTACGAAGTCTGGAGTTCCAACTCCAAAATTTCAAATCCACCTTAAGGGCCATTTTAGCCCATTTTTGGCGTTTTTCAATTAGCGATAATTAACGAACCAAAAACTTTTTGGACCTAAAATAAGCGGTATTTGTACCTCCATTATCATATTTTAGCATGTGAGAAGTTTTACTGAAATCGGAGGAGGTGAGTGTTCTTATCGACTCTACTATACCCTACCTTTACTCCGCAGGCCCTCCGGGCCCTCAGATCCAACAGGATCCGGGTCCGGGGGATTTAACCCTGCTCTCGCATGGGGCCTCACGGCCCCATGTGGGAGTGGTGCGTGTAGTGGACCGAGAGAGAGAGAGAGAGAGGAGAGAGGAGAGATGAGAGAGAGAGAGAGAGAGAGGAGAGAGAGAGAGAGAGAGAGGAGAGAGAGAGAGAGAGAGAGAGAGAGAGAGAGAGAGAGAGAGAGTGAGATAGAGAGAGATCAGAGAGGGTGGGATTAGAGATGACATCTGTCACTCCATAACGTTGACAAGTAATAAAGCTCAAGTAATGAATTTTTAAGCAACTTACTGATCTCATTTTGATTGGTAATATTAAAATCTCTCTGTATAGGCAAGTGTGAATCCTCAATGTATTAATAATTGTAGTTGGTTGTCAGTTTTACTATCATCATTACATCACCCTATCAAGAATCCAACACCTCACGAATTACTCCCTCTCCAGCTCACACCCAGGTTCCCCCCGCCATCATAACTCTTCTCACCTACCTGAGGGGGAATACCCCCTGCTATCCAGTTTGGAATTTGTGTTCTTTCCACACTTGTTCGAGCCTCTCTCTCCCCTGGGTTTAAAAAAGACAACTCCACCCCTACAGATCCCGATTTATTCCTAAACCTCTCAGGTCCCTATGTTATTCCTAACCCCCCACTCACTCAGGACCTGCCCAGTTCCTAACAACCCCCTCCACTCCCTCAGGTCCGGATATCCCTGAAGCAGAAGCCGCGGCTGTCATGGGACGAGGAAGCGGTAACTGAATCCTCACAACAAAACTTCAGCGAGTTTGCTGCCGTTGTCTACCGTCGGTTAAAGGTCTACCGAGGGATTTACATCTTTTACTCCATCACCAGTTTCATGCTGGGTCTTCCTGTGACTGTTACGGGCTTCAAAAAACAATTCTTCCCACTTGACGAAACAGAAGATGTTGATGTCCTGTACTGTCCACACTATCTTGGGATTGTCTCACTTCTCTCTTGTTTCATATCCCTCTGGACAGCACTAAAGAACCAGATTATTCTCTGTGTGCTGACCCTCCTTAGTGGGCTGATCACTGTTATAGCTGCCATGATAGTGCTGGTAACTACAGCTCTACAACTAACCAACCTTGCTCAGTTGAACACAATGGAGAAACACACTAACCAGCAGACTCACGTGATTTTCATATTTAGTATCGGCCTCCTAATTGGGTCGTTAGCCATCGTTATTACAACTTTGTCGCATTTGTCAGGAAGAAGGGGTAAGAGGAGTATCAGGAACAAGTTGACGGATTCAGTGCCGTCTAGTGGTAATTTGTGTTTGGGTGGTTTTGTCCCCGGAGGAGAGGGAGGAGGGAGGGGTGAGTACACCTTACCCGACACCAAGGTCGCTTCTTGTAAAAGTGACATGGAGTCACTGAAGGTGAAAGTTTCAAATGCTCACCGGAACTCTTTTGCAACCACAATTTCAAATTTGGTGAGGCATGAACTCAGGGCGAGTGTCAGGGGTTCATCTCCCAGAGACACAAGACCGGAACGGGTCAAAAAGACCCAATCTTGTCCAAATGAGCGACGACAAAAAGCAGGATCCATGGACTTTTTACACGTGAAACCTGTTACTCGTTCCAGTACCCGGTCCCTTCCTGCCTCCGGGGCGATATCTGTTCCAGAGATAGACATAGAGGGAGCGAGTACAGAGGAGGATAGTATATCTTCAACCAAGTGCACAATGGACCATATTATTGAGTGTGTGAGAGCGGATGGGGAGGAGGTTTTGTCCAAGTCACCCCCGGAGTCTGTTGTCGCGATTATTGATTGTCATGCAAAGGAGAGTGTTGTATGAATTGGTTTATTTTCAAATTTAGTTTTTACCAATTGAGATATGCATTTTCCACTTGTTCCTGGTGTTTGGTCACGTGAGTCTTGAGGTGACGTCATTTTGTCACGCGCAAATATAAAGCCGCGCATTGTAATACTATCAAGAAAAAGCGCCGCGCAACTTCATGAAGCTCAAATTCTTGAAATTTACGTGCAAAATTTTCAGTTTTTTTCACTCCAAAATATTTTTGGCAAAAGTCGAAAAATGTCCTCCTGTCACTCGGTTGACGGTTCTCGTTATTATTTTACATTCCTATACTCCATTTTTTTCAACTGTTCACCCCCCCAAAGTCGTGCGCGGAATTGTTTTGCGCGTTTATCACATGTTAACGTATAGCGCGCGCGACCCAAATTCTAATTTTTATTAAATTTCAGTTTTTGGGTGAACAGTTGAAAAAAAATAGACTTTAACCTTGGATCAATTATCTAGGAGATAGCTAGATGAAGTTCACCGTCAAAACTATCAACTCTAATCGCTATGAGTTTGAGGTTGACGAGGACGAGACGGTGGAGAGCTTAAAACAAAAACTGCAAGAGAAAACAAACATTGATCCCGCTCGACAGAAACTCATATTCCTGGGGAAGGTGCTGCAAAATCAGAAGAAACTAGCTGAATACAATGTCGATGGGAAGGTGTTACATTTAGTTGAGAGTGCATCAGGGGCTGGTGGTCCCTCTGGAGGGGCTGCTCCTCAACGAACCAACTCCACAACAACGTCTAGTACCCAACACAGCCATGGGACAACAACAAGGGTAAACCAGGAAGCAACAAGAGAAGCAAACCGTATGATGGACCAGATTATGTCGAGTTTGGGTGTTGATGTTAACCAGGCTAGGTATGCAACTTGTTTGTGTTAGTCATATCCACATATTATTCTGAATCTTCCTATACTATGATCCGATTATCTTTCGATATCACCAAGTTCTCTTGTTATGATATAGTGATGATATTATTTTCTCCCTAGTGTAACTCGACACAATCTGGGAAATGGAAGTGTTGCTTTGAATATGAGTGTAGCGAGTGGTACTAACGAAGAAGTTGACATACAGATAATAAACAGTACAACTACCCAAGGTACAGCCATGTAGAGAAAGTTCGTTTTTTACATGACTTGAAAATTGTCTGATTTCTGTTTTTGTTAACCCACTAAAACCCTTTCAGAAGTTCCCACTACTACCACGACAGAAGGGGGATCCCAGCAAAACTCCACTACCTCTACCAGCAGTACAACTAGCAGTACAACTAATACCTCCCAACCAGGGGGCAGCACTGGTAGGAGAGGTCCACCCCCAAACCTAGAACGAGTCATTGGCCACCTCCGATCAGTTCGAGACTTGATGCAACATATCAACTGCACCACCCCAGCCGCACAAGATGTCGTCAGCTCCGTCCTGATGCAGCCGTGTATCAGGGGTCAGCACACAACAGGCCCCAGTGTGGAACAGGGAGCCACACCGGAGGAGGTTCAACAGAGAGCTAATAGCAGGGAAACTATTGAAACATATGCCCACATAATGATAGACATGGCTGATATAATGCAGGAACTGGTGCGATACATGAACCAGTACGCTAAGCTACTACACAGGGATCCCCCGCTTACTGGAGGAGACTTGGTCCATTGCCAGAATTTAGTTGACAGGCTGGGTATGGTGTTTCACGAGATATCCCATGCCTTCCACTCCCTATCTGACTATAGTATCACACTTGACTCACCCCTCCCTCGGAGGCTATGGATGGCCCAAATTGCGGGAGCTCACCAGATTGTAGTTGAGGCCCGGGATGCGAATGGGCAACCCCAACAGATGAGACAAGAACTAAACATGTTGCAACAACAGTTGAGGAATCTAGGTGGTGGGGTGGGTGGAGCTGCTAGGATGACTGGTAACTTCGGAGCTAATACACCGCAATTCAGGATCGGACCGGAGGGTCAGCGTCTTGGTTTTGGGAGGGGTACAGCAAGAGCCCCAGGAGGTCCAGGAGCTGCCCCAGGGGGTCCAGGAGCTGCCCCAGGTTCGGGGGCTCCTAGTGCACCTGGTGCCCCTAGTGCACCCGGTTTTGGGAGAGCCAGACCTGCCCCACCATCCTCCCAACCCCAGCAACCTGGAAGGGGTCCAGCTGCAGCTGCACCACCATCCTCCCAGCAGGGTGCCACTCCAAACCAACCCGGTACAACTCCAAACCAACCTGGCACCACTCCAAACCAACCCCAGCCTGGTAACAATGGATGGGGAACACAATACTCCGTGTCCCTGGAGATGCCTGTAATGTCCCTGGGACGAGGTGGTCCAATTGGGGGAGTTGGGCAGCCCAATATCAGGGTCCAGACCACCCGGGGAGGGATACCTGGCCGGGGTCCAACAGGTAACATGACTCCCTCCACATCTCTAATCTGCCACTCCCGCCACAGCATCCCCTTTAATGCCCGGTGTCCAGTCCATCAGCAGGGTGGGAACAATGCAGCTCCCCAACACGGGCATGTCCATCACGTTCATGGGCGGACCAGGCATGCCCACAGCCACAACCGTCCACCCCGGCCCCCGACAACGGGAGGTGCTACAACTGGAGGCCCCCAACAACAACCCCCAACCAGGCCCCCTCCTGCTGCCCCTACAATGGGAAACAACTTGATGCAACAAATGATGGCTACCCTAACAGGGGATCAAGATCCAGAACGGGTTGGGAGGTACACAGCTCTCGCTGAACGGATGATGCGCCAACCCGACCAACCCATCGCCTCATTTTGGCCTCAAATGAGAGAGGTTTGGGCGAGTGATATTGAAATACCTGATCCAAGTCGAGTTAGTGAGATGATGGAAATAGTTGGATCTCGATACACAGCTATGGAGCTGTTGAATGCCCTCCAAAATACTGCCATGTTTGATATCATCTACCAGCCTTTAAGATCTCATTTCACGGCGGCCATTTTCAATGATGCCGCACCTTCTGATCGCGAGATAGAGGAGGTCGTTGAGGGAATAACTACCCGAGAAAGGGAGCTAATTCTCGCTGCATTTGATTATAGATCAACAGCCGGTGGAAATATTGATGAAGGAGCAACCATTATCGTCATGGTGAGAGAGTTTCTGTGCAGTGTCTTCAGAAGTCTGTACAACACTACCAGGGGTGATATTGCTGCAGGGTTTGGGGGAGAGTTTGGGAGGGCTCTCATCAGGTTGATGAGTCTCTCGATGGCACTGAACAGGGAGGTAACAGATCCTAACTCAGACCAAGGCAGGATGATGGGTAGCCTCATGCAGGCCATGAGGTACCTCCTCCCCATCCAGAATATCTCGTCAAGTGATCTGAACACCCGGTATATTGTCAGGAAGATCAGAACCCACCGCTCCTCAGCCCCCTCCTCCCACAGCACCAGAGGAGACCACCACCCCTCCTGCATGCTCCATCCCAGGATGACCCAGAGGAAGAGGAAGAGGAGTTTGTGGATGCATGAGGATGGTGGACCTCCACCTCTAGCGGATAGTAGTGTGGAGGAGGCCATGGAGGGTGTTACAAATGGAGATCTACCTGATGATGTCATACCAAGAAACACAGTTCCAGAGGTTCCAAGAAATGCAGTTCCAGCAGTTTCGAGGAACACAACTAGGAACAATGCAGCAGCTCCAGCAGTAGCAAGAGAGAGTGTTGTGCGAGGAGCAGCAGCAGCTGCAGCCCCTAAAACCACCCCAATCCCAGAGGAATGGAAGGCAGTGCTGGAAAAGGATGCCCAAGTGATCAGATCGACCAAGTACGGTGACCTATCAGATGGTTATGTTGGCAGTTTGCCAGCGAAACGGCGCCGAACAACCAAACGAAGCTCCGATAAACCTGACGAGATATTGGAGGAGCTGTTGGGTGCCAGTGGGGCTGGAACATCCGCAACCCCAGATCCAGAGTTACAGGCCATGTTTAGGGATAGGCTAAAGGAGGATCTGAGAAGGAAGATTAGAGATCATAAGGGAGATATAGATGAGGGGAAGTTTCCTGCAGCAAGTGCTCTGGAGAAGGGTGAGAAGAAGTGATATGACTGCCTCGACTGTGCTCGGGGGGACTGTGTTTGGACTACTAGATCTGGAATGGTAGATACATTGTTTTCTTGCAACTATAACTTGGAGTGAGTGATGGGCGTGAGAGGAATGGGTTTATTGATTTTGTGTGTTGATTCTTTATATATCTTTAGTAGGTTAATTAGGTTACTAATTCTGAGACAACACTGATCTATGGACTATGGGCAGTAGTAATTCTACCTAATAATAATAAGTAGTAATTCCTCCTAATAATAATAATATTCTTTATATTCCCATATATTATTTATCTTGTTTTGTGAATATATTGCGGTCTTATCTCCCCCCCCCCCACATCGCTCCAACGGCCAACTCCCTATTTACGCAATATAATTTGTGTATCCCGCATTTCAAAACACATGACTCTCATATAACGTGTCACGTGACTCTATTCAATTGTAGATAAATTCTTTGCATGAGTACACTTTTGATACACTTCTGAGAATCTCGCCTCATTTTCCTGTATTTCTCTCCTTTCGTTGATCTAATCCTCTTGCTTGCAGTGATATCCTTTCTATAGAACATCCCCATTCTTCATAATCATTGTTGAGTCTCACCCCTTACTCAACAACATTCCACATGATCGCATTTTGAGAAGACACACCGTCTTCCCCTTTGATTATACCCCCTCCCCCTGATCTGTGTATTTCTACTTCACCCCACGCACCCCGCTTTATCCTCTGTTCATCCCTATATAGCTACCATATCATACCCCTGGCTCCTTTCATCCCTTTCTCCCTTAACATATATCCATCTATTGAAGCTCCTCTGTTCACCCTGCTATATATCCCATCTCCCTCTCTTGCTATAGCTGATAGCTCCGATGTTCAGTCCCTTACTGTATAATCACCCCCCTCTCCATTGTATTATAGCTGATATGTGTCAGGTTAGAATGCCTTAGTTAGCCCTGAGAGAGAGATGCGCTGTGTTGAGTGCTACGAGGAACACGAGGATGAGAACCATATCTTCCAATATGCAGAAGAGGTAAGAAAGATAGAGAGATAGAGAGGGATAGAAAGATAGAGGGATAGAAAGATAGAGAGCCCCAGATCTGTCATTTTATCACTCTGGGAAGAAACATGCCAGTCGTGCCATAACAGATAATCCCCCATCTCGCTCCTTTGGTATTCATTTGTCCATCAGCTATCTCTCTCTCTCTCTCTCTCTCTCTCTCTCTCTCTCTCTCTCTCTCTCTATCTCTATCTCTCTCTCTCTCTCTCTCCCTCCCTCTCTCTCTCCCTTCCAATCACTGTGATTGTGTTGTGTACGTGTTTGTTTGTATGCGTGTTGTAGCGTGTATATTATTCAACCTCCTGAATCCTTGCTTGCCGAGGATAAAGTTTAGTGTTTCGGAAATGCTATAAAATATTCTCGATTATTCAAGTCTAATTTATACATTGTTCCTACATATAGTCCATGATATAATGCTCTCCCAGACCCCCCCCCCCCCGTCACAGACCCCCTCTCAATGCTCTCCCAGACCCCCTCTCAATGCTCTCCCAGACCCCCTCTCAATGCAAAAGGCAAGCTTCCCCTCGTCCGACCCGAAGTTGGAATCATATGGGTTTAGTTTGTCGAACCGGCAAGTTGCTAACATTTTCAAATCTTCACTACTTCTCAAATGATCCCATACTTTCAGTCTAATCCCAAAATCCTATTAAAAATAGAGACAAAAATAACGGCACCAAACTGTGAAATGCCCTTGCATTAGTGCGAGTAGAATAAAATCAATTTTCTATCTAAAGGCCGAGTTTATAGCAAGAAAGGACTATTTTACAACGAATTCTCTGGTTAGTATGGTAACCAACTCCGTTGTCATGGTAAATCAATCGAACTCTATCGAGTTCTATCGCCAGCAACTGGATGAAAATTTATCCATTTCATTATGCACAATGCACAGGCTTTGGTTACGAAGTTACCCCTTGCCAGCGTGTGCACGCGAAGGTCGCCCGGCGACAGAGTGTGAGGTGTCTTCGATACCAAGCACAGGCTTGTGTAACAAAAAGGGGCGTTTTTATAGCTTATTGTTCATCATAACCTGAAATAAATAATTTTCATTACTTTCACAAAGGCTCAAAGTTTGAATATCAAATTTGCCAAAATTGTGCAGGGGCCACCCCAAAATTAATCTCTAAGTAGTTAATTAATTAATTTTGACTATTCCCACTTTCTGTAGATTATATTATATGTTTTATGCATGAAGAACATTCCTAGAAAGTTTCAAGTCGATATTTTAAGCAGAACGGAAAATATAATTTAGTGCATGGGCAAACAAAATGGTGCAAGGGCAATGTTCAGGGGAAATTTGCACAAATTGTGCAAGGGCAAATTTTGATTAATTTGCCTATAATTAATTACCTAATTGATATATTAATCATACGGCTCTTCTAGTACTCGTAGTTATGCTACTAGAACATGCATAGAAAGTTTCGTGTCAAAATATTAAACGGTGTGGACACAGTTCGATCATTTGCCCTTGCACATTGCCTGCCCTTGCACCAAATTCCATTTTTTGCACGGCTCTAACTAACTAATTAATTAATTTTGACTATTCCCACTTTTCGAACATCATCTTTTATGATTGAAGAACATTCCTACAAAGTTTCAAGTCGATATTTTAAGCAGAACGGAAAATAGAATTTGGTGCAAGGGCGCGGTGCAAGGGACAGAACACGCAATGTGCAAGGGCACGGTGCCCTTGCACCATTTTTAATTACCTATAATTAATTAATTAATTAAAAATTCAAAAATCCGCCAACGTCATGACACAAAGGAATACTACAAGAACATGCCTACAAAATTTCAAGTCGATATCTCAAACGGTGTGGCCACAATCGTTGACATGTTTTTTGCCCCCCCCCCCAAAAAAAAGACCTTTCTTTGTTCTTAATAGGGCCGGCATTTTTGGGTTTTTGTGCAAGGGCAAAAATTTTTTTTTCTTTTTTTCGTTTTTTGCTGTTTTCTTCTTCGGGTTTAGTGTTTCGGAAATGCTATAAAATATTCTCGATTATTCAAGTCTAATTTATACATTGTTCCTACATATAGTCCATGATATAATGCTCTCCCAGACCCCCCCCCCCCGTCACAGACCCCCTCTCAATGCTCTCCCAGACCCCCTCTCAATGCTCTCCCAGACCCCCTCTCAATGCTCTCCCAGACCCCCTCTCAATGCTCTCCCAGACCCCCTCTCAATGCTCTCCCAGACCCCCTCTCAATGCTCTCCCAGACCCCCTCTCAATGCTCTCCCAGATCCCCTCCCAATGCTCTCCCAGACCCCCTTTCAATGCTCTCCCAGACCCCCTCTCAATGCTCTCCCAGACCCCCTCTCAATGCTCTCCCAGACCCCCTCTCAATGCTCTCCCAGACCCCCTCTCAATGCTCTCCCAGACCCCCTCTCAATGCTCTCCCAGACCCCCTCTCAATGCTCTCCCAGACCCCCTCTCAATGCTCTCCCAGACCCCCTCTCAATGCTCTTCCAGACCCCCTCTCAATGCTCTCCCAGACCCCCTCTCAATGCTCTCCCAGACCCCCTCTCAATGCTCTCCCAGACCCCCTTTCAATGCTCTCCCAGACCCCCTCTCAATGCTCTCCCAGACCCCCTCTCAATGCTCTCCCAGACCCCCTCTCAATGCTCTTCCAGACCCCCTCTCAATGCCTGCCCGTCCAGGTTCCGGAGGAGTACAACTGCACAATATGCCTTCATCCCCTCCAACAACCCATGGACACCCCCTGTGGACACACCTTCTGTGCAGTGTGCATTGAACCCTCTATCAGGTATTATGCCCATATATGGTGTTACTAGGTCACATGATCTGCCCATATTAGGTCACACGATTGGCAATGATTACAATTGTCTCCATGATATATTTCAGAGTAAAGAAGTTGTGTCCGAACTGCAGAAAACAACTGATCCTGTCAGACCTCCGACCATTCAACGTTCCTTGTCCGAAACATCCTTAATAAATTAATGGTACAAATAATAATGAACATCAAATGTAAAAAGAATAATGAACATCAAATGTTGGCACTAGGTTTTTGAGATCACCCGAAGTTATCCAGTATTCAATATAATGTTGTTGAAAATAAGACCCGTACCCCTCCCGTGAAGTTAATACTCAATATAATACTTGTTGTCGAAAATAATACCCCCCTCCCCGTTCCCTCTCCAGGTATCATGCCCTGTGTGCAAAGAACCGTTATCAAGACAGCAGCTTAGTATACATCTTACCACGCAATGCCAACACTTAGAGGTACGGTTACATAATTGTTACGTCAATACTCTTTTAAATTCACCGGTCTCTTGACTCAAGTGAATTTAAAACTCTACGTTTGTTGTTATCACCCAAATATACCCAACTAGGCCAGTCATTTTTTGTCATTTTGGGGCCGTTTGGTGAACTGAGACATAACAAAGGTTTTCCACTTGTATTGTACTCCTATGGGGTCCTAGAAACACCAAAAAAGTCGTCCACTCCAACCGAGGTGAAGAAAGTGCCCAAAATGGCCACGCCCTTTTTGCCTGTATTTTCTGCCTTGACCAAAAATAGCAACTTTGTTTTGGATTGGAGTAGAAACGTAAATGAGGGCACTAAAATGTGTAGAATGAGCAGCAGAATCGATTGGTACCAAGCAGAAGTCGTTATCTCATCAGGTTCGAGAGATAATTGGATAATTAGGTATGCACATAACCGTTTTTGAGCCATATGGCTATAGCCGCTCAGGAGCGGTTTCAGAAATTTTGCTTCACAGGAGCTTGTTCAGCATATAAAATTTAGTGGGGGTAACAAATATGAAGTTTTTATCGCATAAGGTCAATGAGTTATTCAACTTTAAGGGTACACCTGGCGTTTTTCATCATCGAGTGCCCAACCAAATGACTTCACCAGGGTTTAGGCCATACAAAATGGACCTCAAATATGCAATTTTAGCCCTAAAGTCGAATTCATATTTTTGCTACAGCCTATTTTCAAAGTGGCGTTTTTTCAATTTTTGGTGGAATTTTTAACCTCAGGACCACTTTTTTTGAGATAGAAACATTAAATTCTTGGAATTTGAAGAAAATATAAAGGTAAATAAGCCCAAAGAAGGATTTTTGAAATGGAGCTTATTTCTGGCCATGAGAGCGGTTTACTTTTTTGCTTCTTTGACACGCTGGCTGAGAATGTTCCCATGCTTCATTAGAGATGAAAATCTGGAAATAGTTGCTCAAAACAATTATCTACGTGGCCCAAAAATTTTGGAACTTTCCCGCCAAAGATGTGGTGTACAGAGCTTGTTTTGTGAAACCCATCTTTTTGAAAAAGAGGGAAATTCCCTGTATCTCAAAAACGGATGATCGTAGAGACCTGCGACCAAGCTTAATCGATTCAGAAGGTCCGATTTTGGGGGGGTCTTCTGAGAGACATTTTGCTCCTACTCCAACCGTTTTTGCTGTAATTGCGAAAAAGGTATCAGCAAGTAAGGGGGAAATTAGCCCGAAGCAGGCTACTGGAATAGAGTTGTTCCCCCTTTTCATAGAATTGGTTTTTGCAAGTACAGCAAAAACGGTTGGAGTAGGAGCAAAATGTCTCTCAGAAGACCCCCCCAAAATCGGACCTTCTGAATCGATTAAGCTTGGTCGCAGGTCTCTACGATCATCCGTTTTTGAGATACAGGGAATTTCCCTCTTTTTCAAAAAGATGGGTTTCACAAAACAAGCTCTGTACACCACATCTTTGGCGGGAAAGTTCCAAAATTTTTGGGCCACATAGATAATTGTTTTGAGCAACTATTTCCAGATTTTCATCTCTAATGAAGCATGGGAACATTCTCAGCCAGCGTGTCAAAGAAGCAAAAAAGTAAACCGCTCTCATGGCCAGAAATAAGCTCCATTTCAAAAATCCTTCTTTGGGCTTATTTACCTTTATATTTTCTTCAAATTCCAAGAATTTAATGTTTCTATCTCAAAAAAAGTGGTCCTGAGGTTAAAAATTCCACCAAAAATTGAAAAAACGCCACTTTGAAAATAGGCTGTAGCAAAAATATGAATTCGACTTTAGGGCTAAAATTGCATATTTGAGGTCCATTTTGTATGGCCTAAACCCTGGTGAAGTCATTTGGTTGGGCACTCGATGATGAAAAATGCCAGGTGTACCCTTTAAGATCGAAAAATGGGGGTAAAAAGTCGAAATTTGGTCATTTTCCTTCATTTTACCCTCATTTTTCGATCTTTAAAGTTGAATAACTCATTGACCTTATGCGATAAAAACTTCATATTTGTTACCCCCACTAATTTTTATATGCTGAACAAGCTCCTGTGAAGCAAAATTTCTGAAACCGCTCCTGAGCGGCTATAGCCATATGGCTCAAAAACGGTTATGCGCATACCTAATTATCCAATTATCTCTCGAACCTGATGAGATAACGACTTCTGCTTGGTACCAATCGATTCTGCTGCTCATTCTACACATTTTAGTGCCCTCATTTACGTTTCTACTCCAATCCAAAGCAAAGTTGCTATTTTGGTCAAGGCTGAAAATACAGGCAAAAAGGGCGTGGCCATTTTGGGCACTTTCTTCACCTCGGTTGGAGTGGACGATTTTTCTGGTGTTTCTGGGACCCCATAGGAGTACAATGCAAGTGGAAAACCTTTGTTATGTCTCAGTTCACCAATTAAGCAAAAAGTGACTGGCCTAAACTCCTACAACTCACCCAGTAATATCATCAATAATGATCCCACTCCCTCGGCCTCCCCCCTCCCCTGGAGCCAACTCACCCAGTAATACAACTGATTTACGACACTCAGTGATATCCCACCCCCCCCCCCTGGAGCCAGCCCAGATAGCGTGACCCCCCCCCCCAGGTTGACTGCAAGTACGTTGGTAACGGTTGCACAGTTAGGTTACCAAGGCAACTTCATTCGATGAACATAATGAAGTGTGCGACTCCAAGGATAAACCCGGTAAATAACTTTATAGAACTTTCTCGGTCAATCTTTCTGTCTCGCCAAGAGAGGTTTTCTCTGAAAGAAGTTCTCTGCCAATCATTCTTTCTCTTCCTCTTCGGAATAATTTTCTCCCCTCTCTCTTTGACCCATTTAGAGCGAGTTAAAATACCATTTTTTACTACCCCGTAGTTTAATATTTACTCTCCCGGTTTCCAAGAAGGATATCTGAGAGAATACGAATCCAGAATTGTTTATTTATTTAACCTACACTCACCCGCCCTTTTTTATCTCAGTTCTGGAGCCGAAAGGAATCGTTGAAAATACAGAAACATTGATAGAGATTGTCAGGAAGACGCGAGACAGGCTGGGTAAGTTGTTACACACAGAGATGAGACAGGCTGGGTAAGTTGTTACACAGAGATGATACATATCGAGTGTTGAGAGGGGGTCAATATCGAGCTGTATCATGCACATTGCATGATTTCATCAATAATACTAGAAACACAGCTTGAGACTGCCGCAGATTAAAATAGACGGCTGTGAAACTGAAGAGCTAAAATTTCGAAGTTTGGCCGAAATTTTTGAGACACTCTGTACAAAATCTCACTTGATTAGGTTTGACGATCTATGGTGGATCGGATACGAATGTCAGTGCTATTGTGATACAAGAGGTCATCCGCAATGGGATTTGTCATAAGGATCAGAGGCTACGGGTTGGAGATCACATTATCGAGGTTTGTCTGTTTGTTTGTTTGTTTGTTTGTTTGTTTGTTTGTTTGTTTGTTTGTTTGTTTGTTTGTTTCAATAAAATCAGCGATATTTTTATTCTCATCAGTGTCAGTGTCACTGGCAGTTATTGCGGTTTCAAGTGCAACTGATCATACGTCCATCCATCATCTTTCTCCTCTCTCTCTCTCTCTCTCTCTCTCTCTCTCTCTCTCTCTCTCTCTCTCTCTCTCTCTCTCTCTCTCCCTCTCTCTCTCTCCTCTCTCTCTCTCTCTCTCTCTCTCTCTCTCTCTCTCTCTCTCTCTCTCTCTCTCTCTCTCTCTCTCTCTCTCTCTCTCTCTCTCTCTCTCTCTCTCATCCGGTGGTCCTATAATTGTCACGTCTGTAATAATCGAGCATAGTTTACACATCTCCCCGCAGCTCTACAGTCTCTCTCTCCTTCCTGTCCTAACTTACACATTACCACCTGTAATATTCCTCTTTCCCCCGTTAGACTCTTTTCCCCGTCACTCTATCTACTTTCTCTATTTCTCTTTCTTTCTCTCCCTTAATCATTCTACTCTTTCGACTTTCTCTATTTCTCTCTGATCTTCTTACATAAATCATGTACCTACATATTATGATAGTTATAATCCATCTCCTAATTCTTCATTTTACTACAACTCTCTTACCAGGTGAACGGTCGATCTTTACGAAGTGTCACACACAGACAAGCCTTCTCCTATCTCGATAAAGCCAGCTCCCCAATCAAACTACTCATTCTTCGACCTAGTCTTAAGACTAACATCTCCAATCCAATCCCTGAACGTAGGTGTAATTTGTTTGTGGTTTTTTTGTAGATCTAAAATTAAAAGTTAAGGGGAGATGGGATAGTTTCTCTGTATCTTCCTGTGTGGCTCACCGCATTTTATTTCATAAAATGAGCGAGCACGCTCTGTGAGGGTTCGGTAGATCAAGAGGAGAATGCTAAAATATTAGGTTGTCCAAGAAATAATGTCGCGAGCCGATTTCTCCAACTTAACTCACCAATTTCGGTATACAACTTTCTCTAGCGCCTTGATCTAACCCTTGTCTGTATATAACAAGTGTCTGTTTTGAAAAATTTGATATTTGACGTCCCTTGGTGAACCCGGAAAAATTGCAAAAAATTTTGCCGCTGAACGAGATTTCGGTGCATGTTAAAAAAAACTGCTTTAGTTATTTAATCAAGCATCTGTAAGATTTTTAATGACATCAAGCTTGTTCATCAGACAAATATCTATCTTTTGAGTGGTGAATGAAGTCACAGATCCAATTTGTCTCGGAGCTATGGAGCTCTGAAAATTTTTGGTCAAAATCGGAAATTTTCACTTCCGGGATACTTCAGGTTTGATTGGATTGGTGAATGATACATTTTTTGATGGTAATTAATAGTCCCAACTAAGCTTTTAACCGTAGTAAAGTTACCTTTTGGCTTTGGTAAGGTTTTGAGGTGAAAAAATGCGGTTTTTTTAAAGTCCCGATTTTTGGGTCCAAAATCGAGGTAATTTTTTTCGTTTTTTCACTTTTTTGGGGTAGATTTACTAAGATTGCCGTTTCCATAGAACGCGTCGAGACTAAAATCGCATGGGTACTATATCTTTGGACGATGGGCTATCGATTGACGCCATTTAGAGTTCTGGAAACTTAAATGGCTTCCTTCCAGCGACGTTTTAAAATTTGTAAAACTCCCGTTCAGCGGCAGAGCGACTTCCGGTGACAGATTACCCAAATACGGGCAATGAAAATATTAGTATGAAATTTTAAATGTGTTTTCCAGATGGGAAATTGTCTACTGAACAAGATAGGACAAGTTAAAAGTCGCTAACTCATGCATTTCTACAAAAAATCGTAAGACGACATTATTTCCTGGACAACCTAATATTATGTTACGCCTTCTATCCAAAATACCAAAATATATAATTAACTGGAGATTAAATGAAGGTGATAATTTTAGGACTGAATGTTATAAATATAACAACAGGACGACAGAGCGAGAGAGAGAGGGTCCTAAGAATGCTGTAGAACGTTATATGTTTCGATAAACTGATTATAATACATATAAGGGGGTGTAGAGAGGGATTGCAATTCAATAAATTCCCTCGGTCACGCAACCAATCACTTTGCATATCTTTTTTATCCGGTCTCGGTATAATGAGAGATCAACAAGAAATATACATATCTGTACATAGAGTTGTTGTACAGCCTCTGGTAAATTGTTATGTTCTAACCCTCCCTTTAAATTTGTGCGGGGCGCCCGAAACACAGTCTAGCCAGGCAACTGGTAAACGGAGGTGTGGCTGTGGTGGTGTAGTATCTCGGCTCAATAGTTAGTTTGAGTAGGTACCTATCCACCACTACTGTAGTGACATGAGATATAGAATTACCTAAAACTACACTACTGTTATAATAGTGTAGTGTAGATTACAATGCTATTGATTAACCGAAGTATCTGCAATTGACCACCACGTACGTCTTAATTAAAACTGTCTATATCTCTCTGTATGTTCCAAGTTTAACCCCTCAAATCGTGTTGTAACCCCAAATGTAACCCCAAATGTAACCCCTATGTATATTATGTAACCCCGCTCCTCCTCCCTTCTAGTCGTGTTGGAACCCCAGATGGTGGAACTAGTTAAGGAACCTGGAGATGAACTGGGAATCAGAATCATGAGCTCTCACAGAGAACACGGTGTTAAAGTTCTCAACTTGGTACGTCACCTCACCTCACCTCACCTCACCTCACCTCACCTCACCTCACCTCACCTCACACAATGTAACAATTTGATTTGTTTTTAAAACTTGTTTTACAATTCCCACTACATACACAGCAGACTAAGTTGATTAATTACTTTTAATGAAACAACAGCCTGAGTTAATTATTTATTTTGAAACACTATCCCACAGATTGAGGGAAGTATCGCCTCTAAGAGTGATAAAATTAGACAAAATGATCGATTACTTAGCATCAACGGGGTATCTCTTATTAACGTGTCACAACAAAATGCAGCAGACATAATAAAGGTAATTAATTAATTAGCAAATATGAGTTTGTCTAAAAAAGACTCCTCTCTGCACCGTTGAGTAGTGTACAGACATGAGTAAATTCATTCCTTACATATGAAAAGTTCACCTCCCTTCCCTCCAGAGACAGACGGGCATGATAAAGTTCCTGGTACAACGAAACATTTGCCCCTCGGACGGCTGCAAGCTCCTCTCACCCTACCTGACCTCTTTGGTATCCTTTAAACCTGCCCTGATACAGCTGGAAACCTCTCTCCACACTACCACTGCGACCCTGACCTTTGAAGCAGTAAGTTTAGCTAAACAATATCTGGTTTACTGCCCTTTAGTTGCTAATATCATGAATATAATCTTGTGCTTACCACCATTGTCTAACATGTCTCCAATATGTCTCTAACATATCTCTAACATGTCTCTCTAACATGTTTCAACTCCCAACACAGGATGCCCACGACCTGTTAGGTTTCTCTGTTGCGGGTGGTATGGGCAGTATTCTGGGTGATATTCCTGTTTTTGTAATTCATGTTAACGAGAATTCAAATGCTCACACTGCTGGAGTCAAGGTGAGTGTTTTAATATAGTGGCATCTTCATCTTTCCATCTGACCATCTCCCCTATAATTTCACACCGCATTTTATTTCTGTGAGGGCTCGGTAGATCAAAAATTTCTCTGTTCTGTTTCCAATCTCCTCGATTTCTCTGTGTTTCACCACTCACAATATACCTCTCTCTCTCCCAGGTAGGTGATATGATACTACGAATCAACACCCAGTCAATACAGGAACAGTCAACACAGAGTGTCCTAGCGCTGCTTAAAAACCTAAACGCAGACCAACTTACCCTCAAGGTGAGTAGTTACCATGACAACTTTAGTTAGTTACCATGGCAACTTAAGGGTACGCTAACCAAAAATTTTTTTCGAGTGCAGGGTAATCTCTCACCGTAGGGTTGTAGGCCATGCCAAGGAGACCTCAAATACGCAATTTGAGCTCTCAAGTCGAATTCATATTTTTGCTACAGCTGCTTGAAAAATGAACTGAAAATAAGTTTTTGGCACCTCAAAAAAATTTTTTTAAAGATAGGAGCATGAAAATTTGGGGATTTGAAGAGGACATAAAGGTGAATAACCACAAAAAATTTTTATGCAATCCGAGCTGATTTCCGGTCCTGAGATGGATTTCTTTTTTTCCACTTTAACGCCCTATTTGGCAAAGTTCCGAAAACATGTGAAAGCTGTAAATTGGTGAAAAGTTGCGTCTAACGATTATCTAAGTGGCCATAAATTTTGGGCGCGTCCTTATTTGAGATAAGCTGTACAGAGTTTTTTTTGTGAAAGCCGTCATTTCAGAAATAAATAAATTCTCTGTATCTCAAAAACGGCTGATCGTAGAGACCTGAGACTATGCTTAAACGACTCAGAAGGTCCGATTTTGGGGGGGTCTTCTGAGAGACATTTTGCTCCTACTTCAACCGTTTTTGCTGTAATTGCGAAAAACAAATTCTGTGAAAAGGGCAAAAGCTAAACTCCAATATCCTGCAATTAGGGAATTTTAGCTAAGAAAGGACCGAAACTATGGAAAAATGTGTAACAAGCTAATTCCTTCACTATTTGGTCCATATGGGTCCTTATAATCACCAAAAACAAAATCACAAAAAATCCACGATGGCGAAGATGGGTTTTTGTTTTTCGCAATTACAGCAAAAACGGTTGAAGTAGGAGCAAAATGTCTCTCAGAAGACCCCCCCAAAATCGGACCTTCTGAATCGTTTAAGCATAGTCTCAGGTCTCTACGATCAGCCGTTTTTGAGATACAGAGAATTTATTTATTTCTGAAATGACGGCTTTCACAAAAAAAACTCTGTACAGCTTATCTCAAATAAGGACACGCCCAAAATTTATGGCCACTTAGATAATCGTTAGACGCAACTTTTCACCAATTTACAGCTTTCACATGTTTTCGGAACTTTGCCAAATAGGGCGTTAAAGTGGAAAAAAAGAAATCCATCTCAGGACCGGAAATCAGCTCGGATTGCAAAAAAAATTTTTGTGGTTATTCACCTTTATGTCCTCTTCAAATCCCTAAATTTTCATGCTCCTATCTTTAAAAAAAAATTTTTGAGGTGCCAAAAACGTATTTACAGGACATTTTTTAAACAGCTGTAGCAAAAATATGAATTCGACTTAAGGGCTAAAATTGCATATTTGAGGTCTCCTTGGCATGGCCTACAACCCTACGGTGAGAGATTTCCCTGCACTCGAAAAAAAATTTTGGTTAGCGTACCCTTAAATACCTACAAATTATTATTTGGCTACCGCACACCACAACTCTTTTCACTACCAACACTGGACCCCTAATTTACACTGTAAAACACATGACGGTATAGGGTGTGTAATACAGTAATAGTCTTGTGACCCAGTATGTAGTTCACACAGTTGTAGTTACTGCGGGGCTACTATCCCTGGCAGGTGCATCTTTATAACACGATTCTCCCTTTCTCTCTATGCTGTGTTTATCTACTACAGTCTACAGAACCACTTTGCACCTGACTTAGCTGGGGAGAGAGTTTGGGCATCTATCCAGCACTATCTCTCTCACTCCATCTCTCTCTCTCTCTCACTCACTCTCTCTCTCTCTCTCTCTCTCTCTCTCTCTCTCTCCTCTCTCTCTCTCTCTCTCTCTCTCTCTCTCTCTTTCTCCCCCTCTCTCTCCCCTCTCCAATAATAATAATGTCACCACATTTTCACAACACACCCACTCTCAGAACAAGAAAATGTTCTCCAGCGGTGCGCGGTGTACGTAGCGCGCGAGGACAACATTATGACAAAAGTCCATGTCTTCCATTGCTCCACTACTTACACACTTGCAATACACCCCCATCATATGACTGAAGCAGCCCTGTCAAGTGTCACTTTCTGGACTGTCTGATGTCGAAACCCCCCCTTCGTTACAGGTACAGAGGATTGAATTGGATAACCCTGTTAATACACAATTCTGCAGTGATTGGCCCTTCAATCTTCCATCAAAAGGGTAACGTATTCAAACTCAGAACTTTCTAGACATCCTTGTGCTGTATGAACAATACAAAGACATCCTTATTCTAAATACCCATACACCCCGTTTTCCTAACCCACTCTCTCACCTCTCTCTCCCTCAGATTTGGTAAACTAACAACAGTCCGTATTTCCCGACCCGATGCGGCAGCTAGCCTGGGATTCCGTATTGTAGGAGGAGAGGGATCACCCCAGGGGGATCTACCGATTGTTATTAAGAGTATCTCTAGCAGATCTCTAGCTAGCAAGTTAGTTCCATCTAAATTCCGATATTTTAACTCTAGACCATTATACCTCAACCCCAGTCCCCTATTTAACACCCACCCTTTCATTCAGATCAGCACTAAGGCCTGGTGATCACGTGTTAGCCTGTAATGGTTCCACTCTGATCAATACGAGTCACGAGACGGCAGCTCAACTGATAAAAAACACGCGGGGTGATGTTAAATTAACAGTGATTAGCTGGCCCCATGTCGACACACACGGACACAACAAGAAACCTGCCCGTCACAGGTCAATGGACAATCTGCTGGCACGGGACCAGGAAGCGGACAGTTGAGGGATATGTTTTTTGTGAAATGATAGTTTGCGTTGGAGAATATGAGTAGACCAAGAGAGAGTTTATTTGTTTATTTGTTCTTTTCGATCCGTTCAAAATATGTATAATTCGAAATGTGATTTGTTGGTTAGCAGTGGAACCAGAGTGTCCCTCTACAAATCCAGAATAATTTTATCTAATTGATCAGTTTAGGAAGTGAGTCTATTGTCCCCAGAGTTTCATTTATCAACTCGAGCCACCTTTTCCAAAGCTGATTTTCATTCAATTACTTTTTTCATTTGAAGTTACATATTCAAGGACTTGTTTCGTTAAATGTGTTTTACCGAGAGAATGTTTTATCAAAACTGATATATATGCAGTTCTGATCGATACACGCCACACGGAGAGGTCAATATTTGCTTGTTTTTTGGTCTGGTTAATGAATTCAAAGCAGCTTTATTGTTACATGATATCAACTGGTTTATTAGATTTATTTCCAGTCTTTTCGGTGTACATTTTGAGTTTTCAAGATGTGATTTTTCTGTTATATCCCGTTATATAGAATGATCACAAGAGACATATTTTCAAACTATCGGACCATTGAGGGTGTGCAGGGTGTATTTTGTAAAATATATATTGTGTACAGTGTTCAGATTAACTTATATCCCAAATTAAAACCATGTATTTTGACTTTGCAAAGTGCTATGAGGTGACTGGGATTGGGTATTTCTAAGGTGGGGGCTCCGCCCCCCCCCTTTGGTCCAGGGGCACTTGCCAGTGCTATGATTAAAGAAATTGGTTAAATTCCAGAAAGAGAGAGGTACTACCAGCTACCTAGGCTGTTCTGGAAGTGGAAGCCTACTTCTAAGAATCTAATTGTTCGCTAATCGCTATTGTAACTAGACCCAGGTCTAAACTATTCTCCTCTACTTGCGCCAACGTTCTGTGAGGCCTCGTCATCCCATGATGGCGAACAGGTCCTATGAAGTATAGTGAAAATTGTGGTAGCTTAATTGATAGTAGTTGATACTATTATACCGTATACGAAGTTTTAGTTTGTGATGCGACGTGTTGTTGCTGTGTTGTCTATCGGAGTGGGTCTACTCCTCCTACTGCACCTATCTCCCTACCACGACGTATCACTTGGTGTGGTTCTGGTTACCACGGCAACCAATGAACCATCCAACATATCACCACCAACCCAAGAGTGGCTGAGAGATCGTGTTGAAGAGGTCAGGACACGTCTCAACATCACATACACCCCTCCATCTAACTGGAATGGCACAAGGAGCTCACACACCTACCACTATCCTAAGATAAAAGTAATCCTCACTGCCATTCCTAAATCAGGGTGTACTAACTGGATCCAGGCGATGAGGATTGCGGAGGGGCTCCAGAAGGGACCACTAAAACGGAGCAAAGTGTGGATAATACATGGGGCTATGAACAGGCGGTTAGTGAATCTCTCAGCTAAAGAGATGTCCACGCTGAACGAGTCTCTCTCCGTGGCTGTTATTAGAAACCCCTGGACTAGGATGGTATCGGGGTACTGTGACAAAATAGGACCAATGAGCGGGGATTCACCGGGCCAAACCTTTCCCGGGATCGCTCGAAATATTGTGGCTAGGGCGAGGAACATGACTATTGAACAGGCAGAAACTCAGAAACTCTATCCTACATTTCCTGAGTTCATCAAGTTTTATATTGCACGGTTACGGAACAAAGGAATACAGTGGACGTCCACTTCAAGCCGCAGTACCCGAACCTATTCCTCCAAAACGTTCAGTATGACTTCATAGTTCCCCTTGAACATTCCCCAGCCCTATACCCTGAAGTCATGAGACACATAAACACTAATTCATCAAGTGCCGCTCTCATGGGTTCATATGACGCTACCTCTGATCCAAGGGTCTCTACTACTACACTGAGAGCTAGGGAGTGGTTCGGTCAACTTGAACCTGACCTTATCGAGGAGTTGTACGGTATATTCCGTCCTGATTTTATCCTTGGGAATTATACAAACTTTACAGATCCTAACTTCCCATTGCCAGGCTTTCAGCTGGACTAAATAGGTACTAGTAGTAGGTATATGTACTAGTAGTAGGTATTGCAGTGTCATGTGTTATTGTCTTGATAAATCTAAAAGTGAAATTGAAAACTACCGATTTGCATTTGTGTAACACAATTGAATGAATTTTATAACAACTTAATTTGTAACTTAATTAGTAACTCGGCGACGGTAACTTACAAAAATAAAATCAACTTAGCAACACAACTTGAAAAAAGAGAAGAGTTCTGTCAAACAACAAATCCACGGGGCAAGCTTCACATAAAATACAGTGTTCCAATAATAATTGTCAGGCCGCTCTCTATTTTAAAGAAATAAAAGTATTAATTTCTCCCTAAATCGGGGTTAAAACGGTTCGGGGAATTGTTCCATACGCCCTTTATACTTGCCATGCTGTGCAGTCTGGATCGTTCGCGTGATGAATCGTGTGAGAACTGACAGACTGGGAACATGTGTCTCCCCCAGTACGGATTCAGGGATATAATCCGGCCCGGAATATATCCCTGAAATTGTCAATGAGATTTGTCCGTGTCAATTTGCAACTGCAGTGTAACTTTATAATGAACAGGAGCTATAGAAGAGAGAGAGAGATCATGGTTCACTACTTCCAGATGCTATGAATCCCCTAGTTAGTAACCCCTCCTGCCCCAGGGCTCATTAAGTTCTGCTCCCCAGCACCACGCTGAGTGGGGGCATATTGGGAGACCACCATCTCACCTCTCAACTCCCCACAAATCCCATCCGGGGAGGTCAGGAGAAGTCCGAACGTGTAAAGGACATCTGGTGTTGTTCTCCCCTTCATTGAGAGTATGCCTTGTCCATAACAGTCCACTGAGTTATGGGATACAACTTGAATCAGAATGTTCTCATTAGCAATAAATTCTCTGTTGGAGAGGATGGGTACCAGTTCAGGAACATCGTTCTGCTCCCAACATGACACATCCACCCGGTCCATGGACTGCTGAACCTCAAAACCCTCCAGCTCCGGGGCGTAGTCAAACCTAATCCGAGGATTGGGACGACTGGAAACCGTTTCCTGCGAAGATAGCCGAGTAAAACTTGATACAAAACCGTTCTGGAGATTTGCACTGAATCTTGGCTTGTAGCAGGGGGAAGTGAATCTTTAGCAAGGAATCTTGGTCGTCATGGTTACCACGGAGACACTGCACTTTAGTGTCGACTGTGTAGGTAGCAATAACAGGGGCATGGTCACTTGCTTTATAGTAGGTGTTAGCAAAGTAACCGGTCTGGGTGGAATCGAGTTGTGGCATGGAGTGAATTAGGATTCGATCACAGTAGCTGGGGACGTTGTACACGTTCCCACTTGCCTTTACTTTCTCATACACGTACTCAGTTCTGCCACCTCGCTTGTACCTGGGATAGAGTTGCTGTGTGAGTGGATCAGAGACAAGGGAATTTTTTGGGAGAGTTGACTCAACTCATAGGACACACCCCCGTCCTCAACTCAACTGTTGTGTCCTATGTCCAATGTCCATACACAGAAGATTATACCCCCTCCCCAATACAATAGTTACCTGTAGCTAGGTGGGAATTGAATGGGGGCCTCCTTATACTCATACAACACACTCCTCTGTCTCATTTCAGAGTGTAACTGGTCATCCTTTAGTAACGCATCATAGTTCTGTAGTTTAATGTTTTGTAGTACCTTCTCGTACTCACAATCCAACCTGTTATTAGGTAGTAGTTAGGAGTTGTTATGTTCTAACCCTCCCTACACATTTGTGTTTCGGGGGCGGGGCGCACGAAGCACAGTCTAGCTTGGCAAATTAGGAGTTGAAAACAGTGGTTATTGGTCGGTTAAGGGTACGCTAACCAAAAATTTTTTTCGAGTGCAGGGAAATCTCTCACCGTAGGGTTGTAGGCCATACCAAGGAGACCTCAAATATGCAATTTTAGCCCTTAAGTCGAATTCATATTTTTGCTACAGCTGTTTAAAAAATGTACTGTAAATACGTTTTTGGCACCTCAAAAATTTTTTTTAAAGATAAGAGCATGAAAATTTGGGGATTTGAAGAGGACATGAAGGTGAATAACCACAAAAAATTTTTTTGCAATCCGAGCTGATTTCCGGTCCTGAGATGGATTTCTTTTTTTCCACTTTAACGCCCTATTTGGCAAAGTTCCGAAAACATGTGAAAGCTGTAAATTGGTGAAAAGTTGCGTCTAACGATGGATTTTGCATGGTTGGTGCCGATATGTGGAACACCATGACACAAATCAGAGACTTCATCACAATGTGCACCTACGAATATGACGATTGTCACGTGGTAAGTAAAACACACAGCAAACTTCATTACCTCAGTATATACATTAGAATGGATGAAGCACACGTAAAAGACGCCTTCCACCGAGAGCGCTCAACTGGTTACTCAAGATCGAATAACAAACGGGAAACGATTCAATGGCGTAACCATTTGAATCGTTTCCCTAATTTGTGAATGGATGAAGCAGATGACTCTTAGCATGCGTACTAATTACTCTAGTGCGAGTAATCATGTACCGAGTATTCCGATGTTCTCCAGTTCCCCCAATCTTCACCCTAAACCAATCTTCACCCTAAACCAATCAGTGAGAGTTGAGATTCCCTTCTTTATATACTTATTCCAATTTTGGTTACGAAACCACCCCTTCTTCTTCATTCTCTTCGAGCTAGCTGTTTAAGTTTTTAGTGTTTTAGTGTTTACCATAACAACTTCCTCAAGTTTACAGATTTGCCACCGCTGGGGGTTTTAGTCGCTCGTTAGTTGATTTTATGGTTGTTTTTTGGTAAACAAGAGAGAGAGAGAGAGAGAGAGAGAGAGAGAGAGAGAGAGAGAGAGAGAGAGAGAGAGAGAGAGAGAGAGAGAGAGAGAGAGAGAGAGAGAGAGAGAGAGAGTCCTATTATAGTCCTTGGCAGTATTTCTAAAAATTTAAATTAGCATCTAAAAATCTAAATTAGCATCATCTTTCAAAGAAATGTTTCCCACTCAATGTGGTATACCTAGAATGAAATCTTTGTTACAAAATTCTGAGAAACAATTCACGTGAATTTCTTAAACTCTTTGTCTTGATTCGTTGATCACAAGTTATCGAATCGTTGCAATGCTGTCAAAGTGTTTAACGTCTTCAAAGATATTAATGCGTTTTGATATCTTCCCACTCACTTAGTTCGATGACTTATAAATAGGCGAGGTATCGATCCATTATAAAACTTATTTCTCGTTGCAGAACACTCTTATCCGTATGATCACTCTTGAGTGGTGGTAGTCTTTGATCATGATCACCAACCTGCCAATATCAAATGCGAGTATGTTTGGTGCACAGACGGACGCGGAACGGTATGGTTTGGTAACCTACAGTGCCCTCGCACTGCTAATCAACGTCCTCGGAAACATCTTCATCTTGGTCTCATCTGCCAAGTACAATTCTATAAAGTTGGATGACGTCTCTGTGGTTCTGATCCAGAATATCGCTATATCCGATATGGCCGTGGCCCTCAACACCATTAACTCGACCCTGGCATCCCTCCTTGCAAATGGGTGGATATTCGGCCGGTAAGATTATAGGGTTATTGTTCTCAAATCTCAATCCATATAAAAGTAGCTCGAAGCTAAGAATGTCACCCTAATATCTCCCAGGTTTGTCTGTTAGTGTTACGCAACCCACTACATCAAGGTACCAGCATTCATCACCAGCATCCTACTGATATGCGCCCTGAACATCAGCAAACTCTCCTGTCTCGTCTTCCCGCTGAGTGCCCGGACCCGAACCAGGAAAACCGGCATCATCATCTCCGGTGTGGTGTGGTTCGCTGCTTTCATCTTTCCAATTGCCCAGCTGTTGGTCGATAGTGGAGCGGTTGCGTTTGACTATCGGAATTACCGATGCCAGTATGTCTTTCGGGCAGAAATCTGGATTTGGTTGCGACCTCTTATGATCGGTGTTCTCATGGTCTTCCCCAACGTCCTTGTCTTGTTGACCACTTTTGCGTTGGTCTACTTTGTTGTTCGATCGGGTAAAAATGTCAAGAAACAAGGCTTGCTAACAGTGTTTGTAGTGGCCATGGTTTACATTGGGTCTTGTGCACCTGTCGGTATAATGCAAGGTGTTATCAAGAACATAATGCATCTCCTCTCACCCACTACCCAGAAGTTCTTCAAAACTAAGTTTTACAGATTCGCATTCTTTGTCAGCTTTATCAACGGTGCATCCAACTTCTTTGTATACCTTTTTACCTGTAGGAGCTTCAGTAGGTTTGTTTTGAAGGCGGCAGGCGGTAGGCTGAGTGTTCTAAGGAAGTATACCGTGTGCGGCAAAAAAAATCCCCCCCTAGACCACCATAGTTGCCGATGTGGTGGAGAGCTGTAACTTGGCAGGGTTGCTCCACTATGTCTATCTTGATCCTGACAGAAAAATCAGAGCTCTAGCTCAAAATTCATTTTCATGAACGGAATGAACATTGTCATTCATTCCAGGAAAAAATATTTTCCGGTCCAAAATTTAACTAATTATGTTTGGCTATCGATTAGCTTTCCAATGTGACCAAGATCAGCTAAATTGGACAACCACAAGAGACACAGTGTCATGTTTCTTAAAGTTAGTCAGGTCATGTGATCTTCACTGAATCGTTGATCGTGTTCAGTATTACGAATTGGTCTAAGTGGTACCTCCCGACCTAGGATGAACAGCGGGCAATCAGGGGAGAAAAAGAGTGGAGGGAGCCAAGAAGCACTGTGACTCTATATCGGGGAAGAAAAAGAGTGGAGTGAGCCAAGAAGCACTGTGATTCTATATCGGGGGAGAAAAAGAGTGGAGGGAGCCAAGAAGCACTGTGACTCTATAGTCTATATTCCTAGACCGGAGTTTAGGACTAGAGACACTATAAATCGTAGTATTATTATTTGTGAAGCGTTTAGAAATGACTGAAACGAGTTGTCGAGAATGGCCATGGCTAACCATGGATTTGTGTATTATAATGTTTGCTAAGCTGTGGTTGACCAAATCTGTAGAGATATGTATTCTCTCTTTTTTTCCTTCTCTTTCTCGTCTGAATATAAACACAAAGGGTTTTCAATATATTTTGTTCAGTTCTATGTTTGCTGTTTCAACCATGTCTTTATTATGTCTCAAGGGTCAAACTAACTTGTGCAAAGGTTTTGTAAAACGTAAAGGGTTTTATAACGGCCAACCCCATAAGATACATATTATTCACTGATGAGGACACGTTGTGTCGAAACGTTTGTTTTATTAGCATTTGATTTGAACACCTGAATCAACGTCGTTTTCCTGAATGCCTGAACCCACCCTAACACACGCGAGACCAGTCTGGAGGTCACCCAGTGGCCCAATGTTGTGTTAGACGCAACTTTTCACCAATTTACAGCTTTCACATGTTTTCGGAACTTTGCCAAATAGGGCGTTAAAGTGGAAAAAAAGAAATCCATCTCAGGACCGGAAATCAGCTCGGATTGCAAAAAAAATTTTTGTGGTTATTCACCTTCATGTCCTCTTCAAATCCCCAAATTTTCATGCTCTTATCTTTAAAAAATTTTTTTTGAGGTGCCAAAAACGTATTTACAGTACATTTTTTAAACAGCTGTAGCAAAAATATGAATTCGACTTAAAATTGCATATTTGAGGTCTCCTTGGTATGGCCTACAACCCTACGGTGAGAGATTTCCCTGCACTCGAAAAAAATTTTTGGTTAGCGTACCATTAAGTGAGTAATGAACGGTTACATCAACTACCTGTAGTTTAGGTCACCCATCCAGAAGACATGATCAAATCTATAACTGAGATGAAATGGGGCAAACTTGCTCTTCTTTCCGATACTCAGATGTTGGCATATATCCCGATACATCTCCGTTCTCTTGAGTTTCCTTTCAGCCCGGGCTGCTAGATGGCAGCCTATGAAGGCTAGTTTAGTCGTTCCGAAGGTGAATGATACTGCCGTGGCTCCCTTAGTGCCCACCATACCACCAACACCTGAAATAAAGGGGGGGGGGGGTGGAGTTGAGATCAGACAAGGAGAGGGGAGTTGAGACAGGAATTAGTAGTTAGTTTCAGTCAGTTATTATTCTAGGAATATACCACCATCAGAGAGTGATAATTTAGTATGTAGTAAAATAATCGAGTAAATTAGTAAATTAGTAAATTAGTAAATTAGTGGGTACCTGTTTTAACAGTATCACACTCGGTACACGATATCTTTCCCTTGTGTATACTTTGTACTAACACCATCACCCTGATCCCCATTAGTGACTGAATTCCCACACACATGTATTGGGTACCTGGAGAAGGGGGAATGATAACTTGTTGTCACAACTTGAATTTAACCGGGTTTGTATGTGGGGAGGCACGTCCGGGGCGTGGGAAGTCATAGTACAAGGTCAAAACACGGTTTGTTTGGGTCGAACGTTTCGGGGTTTTGCGGGGCAAATAACGTATTAAGGTGATCTCCAATGAGAGATCGAGGGATTTACTCCCCCAAATATATCCCAACAACACCGTCCAGACGAGTTGTAGCTAGAGGTTACCAACCTTGGTATTTCTGAGATAGGGAAAGCTGAATTGCACTCGTCCAATCCCTCTCCGTGATGTTCGCTTCTTGTGTTGCTGAAACAGAGCAAAGTTATAGCGAAGAAAACATGTTGAATCAGGAATATGCAAAGGAGAACCTTAAATCTGAACCTACCCTATACTTTTCATACTGTACTACACTATTTGGAGATGGTGGAGGCTGGTGGGGTAGTATATCTTGGTTTCATTGTTCACACCAATAGTGTTGGCGGGTGTGGTATTATGACATCGAAGACGCTCATTTATTAGACGTTTCGGCTGTACGGCCATTATCAATAATGCTAAGATATACTACACTATTGTTCGTCAATCACATTACTATAGATCTGGTGCGGGTACAGTATCTTGTGACATGGTGTTCACTCACCGAACGCTACAATGTCGGGTGGGACGGTGGTGTTTCCACTGCTTATGCCTTGGACATGTAGACCCCCTTCGTCCAATAATCTGAATGTATCACTAGTTGGTTCAACCTCCCCCATATTCCATGTACAGCAGAACACCTGGGTGGGGTATACATCTTATGGGCCTAGAGGGGGAGGTGTATACATCTTAGGGGCCTGGAGTGGGAGGTATGCAATATACATATTAGACCCAGGGGACTTTTTTTATGAAGAAATGGAACTTGGAACTGGGAGTGAAACACAAAAGATTAATAAATGTGGGGATGTTACTACCAGTTCCCTGCCCAGATATACATGTATGTTGGAAGGTGTCTAATTGTCACTACAAGAGGAAGAGAAAGAGAGAATGTGGAATGTACATGTGGCAATGTTACTGCACTGCATCGATGGATAAGTGGCTTATTAGTTGCTGTTAACAGTTTCTAGTACTACAACTGTTATAACCTTCCCCCACTGTATACATGAGTAAGGAAAACTAAACTGATAGAACGACCTCACCCAAAAATGCCAAAACTGGTAATTATGCTTGCTTTTGCTTTCGCCTTTCGGGCTGCACCTGACAAAACGACAAAAATCTCTGTGTGGCGCCGCGACGGAACTGGAAAAGGTGTCGAACCCTCCCTTTCTCGCGCGCGCGCGGGGCATGCGTACCACACAAATAAGACACCGCGCGTTCCATATAACACTTAACTGGATACATTGTACATAAATGTATGTCTGTGTGTGTATACTGTTTTGCACAATGTTGTGACTGTGTGTGACAGAATTTGTGTGGCCGATTGGAATGGTGTGTATGTGCATCACTCATGGTGCTTCTTATTGACACATAATAATGCGGATATAGATGTGTTTTATATAACACTACCCCAGCTTTATATTTAACTAACTTCTCAACTCAAGCTGAAAGGGATAATTATGAAAACAACAAAAATGATATAAACTTACGGAGAGGCTCTTGATTGATGTTTCACTCTTGTGTATGTGTTTTATCTGAGAGACAGATTGGTAGAATTCCTCTCTAGTCCGGGTATCATCGAAATAAATATCTTTGTTTTTACAGCGGGTAAATACTATTGTCATGCGAGTTGGGTCCTTGTGGTTCTTCTCCATTCTTTGCACCTACACAGAATGTTAGGTAAGACAGGGATATCTTTCAAATGGGGGGGGGGTTTGAAGAAAGAGAATCAGGGTGGTAGTGGTAGTATCGGGAGTTTCCCTGCTAGGCATCGCGGGGGTGGGTAAAACACTGCTATCATACATTGCCTCCCCCTCCACCCCTAATTAAATAACTATACCCTGTTAGTTGACTACAAACCTGTGCGTGGTGAAAGTCCACCCCAGCAAAGCTGATGCTACCTTTCAGAGGATCAACAACAATCTGAGTTCGGCATTTAGCTCCATCCCTTGCTACAAATTCCTTAGTTTTATTTATCAAACACTCCTCATTGACTTTAATTGATCTGAGAGAGATTGTGGTAGTGTAAAATCAAACTACCGGACAGACCAATACATCCAGCAAGTTCCCTATCACATCCTATACCTGGAATCTAGCAGTTATTATGGCTTTAGAACCTACCTAGATATTTGTTTGTACACGCCTCCTACTTTTCCCGTGATGTGTTGGGAGGTTTGGGCACAGTCCAAGAGAGCAGAGTCAATGTTATCCATAACAGTCTGGGCAGGCTCGGTCCTGTACCCAGGCTCACTGGCCATCTCACTGTGTGGGCTGGAGGGGGTGGGGGTTAGAGGGGGTCGGGGACGGGTATAGAGGGGGAGACAGGTTCGGTCCTGTACCCAGGCTCACTGGCCATCTCACTGTGTGGGCTGGAGGGAGGTTAGAGGGGGGCTGGGGATGGGTATAGAGGGGGATGGAGGTTAGAGGGGGGCTGGGGATGGGTATAGAGGGGGATGGGGGTTAGAGGGGGGCTGGGGATGGGTATAGAGGGGGATGGGGGTTAGAGGGGGGTGGGGGTTAGAGGGGGGCTGGGGATGGGTATAGAGGGGGATGGGGGTTAGAGGGGGGCTGGGGATGGGTATAGAGGGGGATGGGTATAGAGGGGGATGGGGGTTAGAGGGGGCTTGTATTGGGGATTGTATTGGTTAGGGTTATAGATCACGATAAGTGTGCTAATGTAGATAATTGGAGGGTGTTTTATTGGAGGGTGTTTTAGGTGGTGTAAAGGGATAGTTTGAGAAGTGTGTATACCTTTCTTTAACTAGGCGGGATAGGAAATTATCTATGAACGCCAATCGTTTACGGTACAATCTTAACTCATCTAGCAGTTTCCTAAAAAGGTATGAATTTAGAAACTTTTATTGTAGCGGTATAAAATTACTGAATAGCCATTCTATACAAGGTAAAATAGGAGAGTGAGTAGTATTCTTTTGACGTCAATCGCCTCTTTTTATCCTAGCTTAGTATGGTCAATTCTCTTCCCCCTTTACAGTTAATGCATGGAGGAACAACAACCAATCAGTATTCAGTAATAATAGTCAAAAGACAGAAGTGGGATGTATTTGGTGACGCAGTCATCCCTCCACTACCGGCCGTGCGAAGTGCAGCAAACGAAGCCCGCGAATGGCATCACCAAGGGAAGTATCAAAATGCGATACTTTCGTATCCCCCTACAGGATTATATATCGGTTACTTACTGGCTTGAGAAGTCGATAAGCATTTGAATACATCTCTTTCCCTCATTGTCGTCCAGCTGTATGTCTTTATAGAAGGCACTGAGGGGGTGAAGGGATGTGGTTAAGAACGCACTGAGTGGGTGAAGGGGGTGAAGACACTGAGGGGGTGAAGACACTGAGGGGTGAAGGGGGTGAAGACACTGAGGGGGTGAAGGGGGTGAAGGCACTGAGGGGGTGAAGGGACGTGGTTAAGAAGGCACTGAGGGGGAGATTTGATATTTATTCAGCGTGTTACTGAAAGGTGGGGGAAGAGGAGTTGGAGCCATGATAACAGATACACTATCAAGAAGAGAAAGACATCTTGCTAGGATTTATCTAGGGATAAAATGTTAGTCATGACTGAGCTCAGTAGTAATCCACATTGCACCTCGAGTGGTCCTATCGGAATGGTATCGGAGGGTCGCTGGGTGGTGCAAATCGAGGGGGAGACAATTAATAGACATATGACACCATGTTGACATGAGGACAGCTACTGCTGCAGGGAACGTGTTCATTATGCCAACTAAGGTGCTCGATTTAAAGAGTGGGATGCTGCACCGGTTGTAGGTCATTGTTCTTCAGCAGCAGCTATCCGGGATGGTTGTGAAATAATATCATCTGACCAGCTGCATCTATACACAATCGACACAATGGGTCCGGGATAATGGATATAAATCTTCAGGATCACGTTCTAACACTCTGGGGCGTGGTGAGAAAGGATCCAAATAGCCCAAAATATAGATACTTCTCACCACTGCAGCAGCAGGAATTTAGAAGCATGCTCACAACAGCTGTAGTGTGAAATATGATACATAATTCCATGGTAAAATGCACATACCTGTTATCGATATACATCTCCATTAGTTTGAGAAATTCAGGGTCCAACTCAGCTATTTCAGTAGTGTCGAGGGCTCCAAATGCAGTTCGTGATAACGTTGTTATAGAGTTATCGTTCATACTGGGGAATAATTTGTGTAAAGTTCAATCATGGCAAAAAGGTAATGGCATCATATGGCACCTCAAATGATCTTGAAATTGAAAACCTACTATTTGGTTCTCCGTTTTCGTAACGTTTTCCGAAGTTCTAGTGGGCATCTTTTAATGGTCTCATCTTCTTCAATTTCCTGCTGAGAAGTAAAACACATGAATAATTTACAATCCACTACAACGAAAGTGGGGGTAGCAAAAATGGGGGAGGGGAGGCTGAGATTTTGGCCAAAATCTGCCCAAAACACTGACTATTTTACTCAGAATGTTCGCAACATAACATGCCACCGCCACCTCTGCACGAAAGTACGCGAGATAGTTCTTTCTGCATATAAAACAGCTGTTTGCAGCACTATCATAGTGCACTATGCAGACTGTGTGTGTGTGTGGTCCAGGAAATTAAATTGTAATACCTCATCACTTAGATCGTCCTCACTCTCTTCCTCACTCTCTTCCTCCTCCTCTTCGCTCGAATCCCCACCCTCATCCTCCCCATTCGAGGGGATTAGGACAGATGGGGTGTAAGGGGAGGGTAGGGAATATTCATACGCTCACAGTTAGCACACAAATACTTCAATCAAATCTTGCAGAGTACCGAAATTGTAGCAGTTATTGGAGTCTTGAGTTCGGACAGACAGGCAGTACCCTGCTTGATCTAATTTTATCCTGTAAAGTGGGATCTTGTGTAACCCAAACACACAAGTCAAAAATACTACTGGACCCAATATTATAGAACGGAATATAACAGTAAGGGTTATGTCTCTGTATGTAGTATTTTGCTATAAACTGACCTAAAATGATGGGGTTGACCCTGGAAGGACAGTGACAATACGTAGCCACTCGGTGCAGGTGATCGATCACTTTTCCTGACGAGAAACGCTCCATCTTTACCTGGTAGGATAATGTAGGTAATTTTAGTAACAGATAAGCAGGATAGATCTACTGGTTTGGGAATGTGTGTATTGTGTGTACCAGGGGTTACACATACCAGCTTCAGTAAGGAGTTGTTCGGCATCAACCCGAGACATAGCCCCATGATACCAGTTTGACATGATCTACTGCAGCTACCTGAACCCACTAGGAGGATTGGAGAAGGGGTTAATTGACAGTACAAATTAAAGTACCAATATCGTTACAGTGGCGTCCTATTGCCGAGCACTTGGCTGAAAATCTACGCAGTTTGAACACCAATAATTGGTGTTCAAACTGCGTTGGTGACCAATTCACAGTTAAGAAATCCAAACTTTTAACTTTCCGTAAAAATTGATTTAGCAGATCCGGATTACTTATCTGTAAGAACCCCAAAGCCCAGAGGAGCAATTTTGTGTTTTGACTTTAGTGGAAAAAATAAAAATTTGGAAAAAAAACTCAAAAAAATAAAAATCAACAAATTAAATTAAAAATTAAAAATTTTTATGTAGCGTGTGCGCGCGCGAGGTATGTACGCGCAAATATATTACGCGCGGTAAGTTGCGCGATTTACACACCAAGGGACACACCAAGAGACCTATTATCGAGCAAGCGCAAATTCAGTTTTAAGATTCTTATCAACAACGTTCAATAACAACCATCAGTTGTATATTTTAATTTCACATAATCCAGTTGATATCTGCAGAGAATTTAATTTCAGCCGCAAGTTCAACTTCATGCCGGTCTAAATCAGTCCTTTTGTCTCTTTTGCCATGTGTAATGTTAATTCTCATGTCGAGCTGCCACTACAATTGCATGTGATTCATTCACTGATTGTTTGAACTTCCAGAGCTGTTGACAAGGGCTGTCAAAAGTTGAAAGATCCCGGTCGTCGCGGCCACTGACCGTCTTTCAATAGTCGATAGAAAGTTGTGTTTGAAGTGTGCTTGTAAAGCTGTGGAGACATTAAATATAAGACAATCCAGTGTGCTACACAATAAAGTTAAGCTGTCGCATAATCGCTCCATCATAATGGAGCACGTTTTAGAGCGCATTTCTTCCTGTCGTCATGCTCTTGCAGTTTTCAATAGCTCACTATTCAGTCGGGGTAGTGTAACACAGTTTGCACTGCAGCAGCAGCAGGACATTATGTATTTGCATGTAACATGACCGTTAATGAATCACACACAATAAAGGGTTGTGGGTTGCCATGGGGAAGGATCGCTACTAGGAGGGTGCATGATTTGGGAACACTCATATCATTATCTTCCTAGTGCTGCAACTTAGTATGCTATTTTGGTGGGTATAGTTGTTGTTGTAGTTGGTACCGGTAAGGGATAATAACCCGGATGAATAATTAGACATCGACCTTCCAGTACCGCGGTACATCTTGGAAATGCAAATGGCAACGCGGTTATATTTGACACGCGAAGAAGGGGAACCAAATGACCAATGGCTCATATCATTGGGGTATATTTTTATTGACGGATATTCCAGTTCTGACGACCATGTGTTTGACACATGTCCATTGTCCCCACCATCTCTTTCTCTGTTTGACACATGCAGCCACCACGGTATACTGCTGCAATGATCTTCACTCGACCATCCCTCTAGACGTGTACATGGTAAAACCTGACTCACTATGAGTCATTACATCTTGCGCATCGTTGGTAGTTTTGCTTGTTTACTATCTACTCTCTCCCTCTCTTTCCCCTTCCCCTCCCTCTCTCTTTCTTTCTCTCTCTTTCTCTCTATCCCCCTTTCTCTCTATCTGCTTTACTCACCCCTGAGAGGTGTCTCTTGCGCCTCACATGCTCGATCTGTCTTTCAAGCTTTGACTCTACATCGCCAACAGGGCTGCAGCTTTGACGTGGTCCATTTGTTCTCTGTCCCTTATTCAGACCTCATTCACTCGGCCAGTGACTTCACTCACTTAGCCCCTTAGTCTTACGTACAAAGACTCTGTATTATAGTTCAAAGAGACCTCCCCTTCCTCTTAGTTGTTTCTAGACCTTTGTCGTCACGTTGCACGTTGGGGGGGGATGGTGACTAAACCACAACAAGAACGTGCTCCAGTCAGCGTGTGCCGGCCTAGTTTCACAGAGAGATAGAGACAAAACACTCTGGTATCTGTAGTTGTGTTTTAACTTGCTTATTGATATGAGTCTCTATCCTATCTCTATCTATCTCTATCCTGTTTCTCTGTCCTTCTCTCTATCGTTCTCCTGATTCTCTCTGTCGTTCTCTACACGTGACGTTGCTGCAGTACTTGGATATATCAATATCTACTTGAGCCGTGTATTGAGTCGTCTGCATATTTAAATGATACATTTAATTGTTAATATATCCCACCACTAACGTCTCTATCTAATATTTGCATAGTTCTAGTACTACATTGTACATATTAGATTTCTATATTCATAGTTCCTCATTGTTTCACAGAGTTTGTTCGGGTAGGTTAGAAAAATTCTAACAATTCACTGTTCCCCTAGGTATTATAGGTGAAATGGCGAGTGTAATTCGGAATAGTTTGACCTACTGTGATCCAGACTCCATAACTTTCAAAGATCTTCAATTTACCGACGGGGCCGTGTAGTTTTACATCTTATCATGGAGACACAGGAACAGAACCCTTTTTGTATCAAGAGTAAGTGATATGTTCAAACTCCGAGCTGATGATCGGGATTTCGATTCTATGTACCAGCATTCTCGTTGCCCCTAGTAACCATATCTTCCCTTTCAGTGAGGATACCATGGTGTACTGAAGAGCCCAACCTGGCATGCTGGATGAGACCGAACTAGACCGTCTACAAAACGCCGGAAAGGCGCCCCTCCCTCCCACCCGCCCTCAACGAACTACATCAGGGAGGTTTCATGATGCAGAGATAACTGCTGACTACCCCACTCTCTCTATGGATCTAGTATAGGGCCAACAAGTCAGCCACTCATAGGAAACAACTGATACAATCAGAACGAACGGTAAAGGGACGAAAACCTAAAATTCAGGACTCAGGAGACCGGACGGGCGGTATTTGGGGTAGCTGCATGCAGCGAATGTCAACATGAGACGGAGCGGCACAAATGTTGAAATAAAGCAACACCAAATAAGACTGTTTAAAGTTACCAGAAATGACAGTGTTGCCATGGTTACCACTGATGAGACAACTACAACAGAAAGGGTGTTACCGGAATTTATTGGATCACCAAGTAGACGTTATTGTAAAGCATGTGATCAGGCCGTCCCAAGACCAGGATCAGGCGGGTGAATCGGACAGACACTCTCTACCTTCGATTAACAGCGCTAAACAGAGAGTGTCAGAGAGGAGTGTCAGCGCCCGGTCTACCCCCTCTCAGGTTGTCCGGGTTGCCAAGGAATTCAAGGGGAAATTACAGCATCACCTTGCACGAAGGGGCCAGGGAACTTCTTTAAAAAACTCCCCTGTGGGCTGGTTTATGGGACTAACTTGAAGAGGAGACGGGCTAAGAGGGCAGTTGCAGTCACCTACTGTTCCTAGTGTTTCTGTTAATTTGTGTGTTCAGCCCACTTTTCTAGCTCTATAATAGTAGGATATATTTGTATGATTACTTTTTCTTTGTTAATAAATGAAAGATCATTGTTTTTAGTTTTTGACGTTGCTCATTGCTCAATATCAAATCCACTCTCTTTTTCGAGTTCATATTGTGAACTTCTCGAACATTCAGTCAACCAAAAAGTCGATTTTCTCACTTTTCACCTCGCCAACTCGTCAATAGAGTTGTTGGCATGCAGTGGTCAGGGGTATCAATATCATGAATGTAACATATCGGAGGAATCCACACGCGACACTCCCGATAAGCATTGGACAGGATTCAGATACGTAATACCAGCTGGAGAGCTGGAGAGAGAGAAAGAGAGACTGGAAGGAGAGAAGGAGAGACTGGGGCTAGACCTTGTCCACTTCTATAGCTACTTTTGACAGATAAGAGATGACTGTTTGACACATGTATGTTTGGTTGTGTAGGCTTTACTTCCTGTTTAGACAGTTTTACCGATCGATCCTTGCTTTTTAGTTAACTCTCACTCTCACTACAGCAGTCAGATATGATAATCTAAACAGCTCTACTACTGCATCACTGAGACCATGTCTGAGGACCAGCAGGCCACATCACTACAGGATGAGGTTAAGGCTGAGGTTAAGGTAAAGAAGAAGACCTATGAGGGGTACAGATGGCACCCAGGAAAGGTAGGAAGCTTCATCTCCAAAATCTAATTATCAAAATCCAATTATGATTATCGAGATCTACTTTATGATTATCTGAGCATATTCTTGCTTAGTACTTTGTTATGCAGAGGTCTACTGCAATGATACGCCCCGCTAAGTTTAATAACATGAGCTTGTTATGATATCTGACATCATTCATGTTAGTATATGAGGGGGGGGGGGCTGTTGATATTATTAAACTTTGCATTACGTCACGACGTCATATGTGAAATAAATATTCCGGGTCTCGACATATGGGGAGGGGCATATGCCTATGGTGTCATTCGAACATGCCTTTTAAGGTTTGGTAGGGCTAGAGGGTGGAGGAAGTGGAGAGACAGAGAGTGAAATGAGGGAGAGAAAAAGGCTGATAGAAAGGGAGAGCATGTGAGAGAGAGTGAGTGAGATAAAGGGAGAAAGGACACGAGTTTGAGGTCATAGATCAATCATAACATGAGAAAGTTATGCGTGTGGTCTGCCTTATGTTTTAAAAACCAGTTCATTCATCACGTCTATTTTCAGTTTTCCAATAGCCATAACATATGGACCAGTTTGTTTTGTATTTGATTCTGATCCTCTATGAGAAATATTTTGCATAAACCAACTACTCACAATACCAAGCTGTCCCTATATTTCAATTGAATCATCCTATTACTCGGTGAGAGAAATATTAATAGATAGAGTGAGAGAGTGAGAAGAAGCAATGAGGGACCAAATAAATTGGTAGACCATTTTATGGCCCTAAAAAGAGACTCAGAGAGAGAGAGAGAGAGAGAGAGAGAGAGAGAGAGAAATATGTAGAACACATTCAGCGAGGCATGACCATTAGAGGTAGGACATTATGAGACCCCCTTCTTGAATGTCACTGAATATTATTCATGATATGAGAATAGCTCCTTAAATAGAATATGAGATTGCTGCGAGGGGTGGGAGGATGAGAGCGAGGGGTTGTGCAAAAGGGGCGATGTTGCATTTTTCTTCTTCTGTTCTTTCTTGCTCGTAGTAGTAGTCATGGCAAGTATGATAAACAGCTCACCAGTACCCAGTTAGGTATATTTGTTAAATCCCGACTAAATTATGTTTCCCCACGGCCTTTGTTTTCTCCGAGCTAGGTCTGTGAACGTGATGACATTGCTTCAGTAAAAAGGTTTCACTATAAAGGATGGACCTTACAGCTGCTAATAGCTAGTTTTAGATTGAACCAGAAAATATTTAGCGTCCTGTAAACGGGTTCTTTTTAGAGTTGAGAGAGTGTTGATATTGCCATTAATTGAACTTGTCGATATCTTAACTATTATAGGACGTTTACTGTTTGACTAGGTGATGAGAACACTTTAACTGTCCAGTGCCAAACCCATGATCCCAAAGGGACATCCAAGAACCAACCAATATCCCGAAAGTTGGCATGTTTAGGTAGCGTCATGTTTTTCGCCCCTTCCTCTCACTTACGTTCGTTCTCTCATGATGTTACCTCTCACCAAAAACAACAATGGGATATGTCTTAAAGCAGGAAGCCCGTACGACATCTCACTCCCTCCCTCTCTCGTTCACTCCTTCTCTCTTCTAGCTCATTCTCTCTCCCTCTCTCCTAGCTACCTGATCTCCCTCTCTCCAAGCTCTCTCTCCTAGCTCTCTCTCCTAGCTCCCTCTCTCCACTCTCTTTTTTGTTTACACAGTTGAGGTTGGCGGAGGGATGAAAGAGGAAACGATATCCTATCATCAATTTGAAATTATGCATTGGCATCACATGGCAATCAATGCTTCTCATACCATCGTGTGAAACATTATAGTCCAGTCCCATGCACGAGTGATATACGTTTGAGTGTGCCCGAATATGTCAAAACTTTCAAGTTTGCCAGTTGTCAGTTCGGTGGGGCCCTTTCTTTATCTTGCTTATTTTTGAATAATATTATGTTGGAATAATATTCAGATGATTTTCTCAGTAAATATATGCACCCCAGAGAATCACTAACAGAGCTTCTTACTTAGTGATGGGGAAAGGGGCGGAAGTCGTGGTGAAAGCTTTACATGTGTGAACAGTGTGGGAATACATAATTATAACTGTGTACTGAGTACTACTTCCATTCTTTTTAGTCTCTAAGATCGCTCTTTCTCTCAGCTACTGCACTTTTCGCATTGACAATTATTGTCAATCATGTTATAGAATTGTGTACCTAACTCCTATATGAATTAGCGACGAAATCACTTTGATCCCCCCTTGATTATTCAAGGGAAAAAAGAAGCCTAAATTACCCCCCCAGTTCCATGGGGACATTTTTCATGATTTTGGGCACAAAAGTGCAATTTCCCGGCACTTTTGTCCCAAAAAGATAATGCTGTACCTCACTTCGGAGTTCCTTTTCCTGAAATTTTAAAATCGCTCCATCATTGTTCTTCCTCATTGCATTCCCTGCATTTCTCCTCACACCGCAAAACGTGTCACACCTGGAGCAGGATGAGGGGTTATTGTTGTTTTTTGAATTTGGGGCTTTGGGTTTTCTCGAAGATTTTCCACCGCACCAAGTGCAGTGTTGGAATTATTAACAGATTGTCAGATAATGGTTGAGTTTGAATTCAATGCGGATGATCATTTGTCGCGTAGTGAGAGAGAGAGAGAGAGAGAGAGAGAGAGAGAGAGAGAGAGAGAGAGAGAGACGAAGAGAAATATTGTAGACTGTCAAGACTCCCTTGGTGAATGAAGATTGTGGGCGGCCGTGTATGAAACGTGAAATTATACATTTGTGAAAATAGGGCGAATGAACTGTTGTAATATTCATTCATTTTCCCCAACCCAGAAATTATCTCTCTTTATCTCTCTTGCTTCCCTTGCTTTTTTCTCATTTTTCAAATTTGTCATAATCTTAGAAGTCTTCCTAGTTTTCTCGTCCCCCACGCAACAGATGTTCCGCCCTGATAACGCTCTTTTTTAAATGCTCTGAATTTTCCATTCTCTCCTAACCAGTAAAAAGTGCTGATAAAATGTAGTGGATTAGTTGAAAGATAGAAAGGGGGAGGGCACTCTCTCCTTCCTTTCTACTCCCTAGCACAGAATGAGAAGCGGGATAACTGGTCGGGGAGACACTTTTCACTGCCACTTTTTGTTACGTTGCACGGGAAGGACCTCTACCCCCTTTATTGAAATTTGTTTACATTTGAGAGAGTATCACACATTACATAGTGTGAGAGAAAAGTGTGTGTGTGTATCTCAACCCTACGGACAAGGACACCTACCCAACCTCCTGTAAAGCTGGCAACATCGATCTTCAAGCAACCATCGCATCAAAACAGATAAACTTGTCATATTGTTGTCAGTCTGCTGATTATCGTCATGTTTGTCTCTCGAAGTTTCGTCATGTATGCTGTCCGTCAGTTTGGTAGATACTTTTTGTATCATATTGCATTGTATTATTATTCACTAAGGGTTGTCCCCCAAGCAACCATCGCATCATATCAGTAATCTTGTCGTAGTTGTCACTTGTCAGTTTATTGTATCTTTAGTACTGTCTCTCTTGTTTTCTGTCTAGTTTTCTGTCCCTGTCTATCTCATGACAGATCCTCTTTCTGTCTTGGTTATTATTTTACTAGTTTTACCTCGGTCTGTTCGTTTCGTACCCCTTCTCTAGAGCGGGTATTAAGGTTCCCCTTAGAAGGATTCCCTTTCTGTCGTTGTATGTCATAGTTCCTTATAGTTTTCATACGGGGCGTTTTGGGCTTTCTTACTATTTTAGGAGCAGGAGTGCTGTATTGGGTATTATATCGGGTTGACATTATCTTTATCATTTCACTATCATCTAACTCATCTACCAGGTTCTTAACATACAACTGTAATCAGTTATTTTATTGCTTTCTCTATTCCCCTTCATTTTTTAGCTATCTTTCTCTCATATTTTATGCACGGGGCTTACCATGGGGCTCACAAACACATGCTCTCTCCCCTCGCACCCCTTTTTTCGGGAAAATTTGGTCACCGGGTTGCACAATATCACAATCATCTTTCAGGGCACATATTCTCGTTCCCGCTAAGCGTTACCTTCTTCGCTCCTCTCGACCTCTTCTTGTTCTTTGGCCTCATCTATACCTCTTCCTCCAGAGTCGGGCGGCCAGACCTGGACATTCCGGCAGCTTCCAGAGCTCAGGGGTATGCCCCTCCTCTTCCTGCAGCTCGTGGCAGTGAAAAGTGTTCCCAGGCTTGGTGTTGTTATGTCTTACCGCCCCTCCTGTTGTTGTTCTCCCTCCCCCTCTATCTCCCTCTCTCTATCTTTCTCGCGCTCTCCCTCTTTCTCTCTCGCGCTCTCCCTCCTTCTCTCTCCCTCCCTCTCCTTCTCTCTCTCTCTCTCTCTCTCTCTCTCTCTCTCTCTCTCTCTCTCTCTCTCTCTCTCTCTCTCTCTCACACACAATCATTATCCCATTCTTATTTTTTGGGTGGGTTCGGGGGAATTCTGAGTACCGAGTAATTGCAGGGTGACCCATAGGATGGGATGACCCGTACTGTGGGCCATCCATAAAATGTTATCATACCATGCAGTCAGCTCACAAGAACATACTTGCCGTTCAGCACGCACCTTCAATCACTACATCAGCTTGCTAACCAAGTCTTGCCTTCCTTGCGTAAAGAGTCGACCAATGATTCCCGTCTGGCCTCTTAGTTAGCGGGAAGGTTGGATGGAGGTTTCTTCTAGTGTTCTGCCTAATTAGGCTTCTCATAGTGTTTTGGGTGTTAGGTAGGGTGGGGATTGGTAGGGTTCTTCGGCTGGTTTGCTCCAGTATATTGCATTGGTCGGCTCTGTTAACCCTTCTTCATCTCCCTCTCTCCTCTCTCTCTCTCTCTCTCTCTCTCTCTCTCTCTCTCTCTCTCTCTCTCTCTCTCTCTCTCTCTCTCTCTCTCTCTCTCTCTCTCTCTCTCTCTCTCTCTCTCTCTCTCTCTCTCTCTCTCTCTCTCTCTCTCTCTCTCTCTCTCTCTCTCTATCACTCTCTCTCTATCTCTCTCTCTCTCTCTCACTTATCTTACCCCTGTGGCCATGTTACTCAGATTCACGAACATAACTTCAAACACGACCAGCATACGGCGCTCACACCTTTACATTCATGAACTATGGCGGGAGACACACTGGGGTTGAGCGTGCTCGTTCGGATCTCGGCCTCGCGGCGCACACTGGGGTTCGGAGTTCGAAGTTTCGCGGAACCCTGTTTTTGGCTGGGGGATCGTTTGTGGGAGGCTGATTTGGGAGTTGAGCGCGCGCGACCAGCCTCAGTGTGTCTCCCCCCTAAACGTAGCCTCACGAGCACTGACCTTGCCAGCTTCATCCCTGACCCTATTTTCAACTGTGCTGACCGAGCGCATTAAGGTTGTGCCGCCAAACGCTATGCCAAAAAGTTTGTTTGATTTCATACTGCAACTACCAGATGATCAGGTAGAGTACCAGTGATTGGGTGCCCGTACTTGCAGTATACCGGACCTTGACACCGGGGTCAAACAAATGGCCGTGAAGTTTAATATCTGTCAAACCATGGCACATACATGGCCAGAATACATGTGTGTACAGGGAGTGACAAATGTTAATGCGGAGAAGACACGAAAAAAAAAAAAAAAAAAAAAACTGGTCGGGGCGAAGTTAATTCATCATTTGAAACCTGATCTGCATCCTGCGATCTTTTTGAAATTACCAGCCTTCCTGCGAACGTCCCTTTGTGTGTCATTACTGGTATACATCAGTCTCTGATATCTTTTTACTCGTAGTTTTTTGTTCATGCGAAATATTAGCATTTTGAGTTGCTTACAAGCTTTTGTCATTATGTCCAAATGATCATGCAATTTCCACCGTTTCGCGAAATGATGCTGGGATAATTCTCATAAGAGGTGTATATCTAAGTGGCGTAATTTAGAAGATTTGAGGTCTGTGGGTTTAGAGAGAGAGTTTTAAGGAGAAAGAAGTGTAGAGAGAGGAACTGAATCACAGTCTCAACGCACTCTCTTTACTCAGGGCGTCAGGTGTGTCATATGATCATAAAATATGGCCATGGTACCTACACCCGCCAAACTCAGGTTATCTCTTACCATCTAATGACCCTTACCTTTTATCCTAACTCGGCCTCTCTCTCAATTCGAGTATTTGTCTCTCTCCCTCCCCTCATCATATCTGTCTCTCTCCCTCATCATCTCTGCAACAATCTTGCCATCTGTGCTCCTCTCTAGGAAACTCTATACGCGAAGGTTTGTCACTGCATCAGTCACACTATGTGGCACACTGTGTGTAGAGACTCTATGCTAGCGGGTTCGATAGTGTGAGAGAGGGAAAGAGGGAGATAGAGGAGACAGAGGTAGAGAGACATAATGATGAGTATAGAATAATGTTGCAAGCATATTACTCCGGTGGCCCCAATATATGATCGCTTCTGCTCGATATAGTCTGCTGCAGTAGGCTGGAGTAGGCCAACTTTGTACACGACCCAGGGATTTTGATTATTGGCCTGACATAGAAAGAAATATCCAGAAGACAGATAGTTCCCGCCCCCCCCCCTTTTTGCTATTTGTATCTCCTGTCTAACTTGCCCTCGTTTGTCTCAATCCATGGAGGGTCTTCAAGCTCTAATTACTCTCGATATATGCCCGGACTTCCCAGAATCTAAATGCTGAATTAAACATAGTACACGAATTTTATTTACTTTGAGATTGAGAGTTTAATAGAGCTATCCGGATATGCATCATTCAGTCTATCACTTCTTTGAGTAGATCTCTCACACTGAGTCGCACGATAGAAACACACATATCAGGGGGCCCTTGTTGTGCGAGAGTCAGACTGTGTTATTGTACAGCTCTTCTATCTACGAAAAAGCTTAAAGTTTCACTGCCTATGTTTGTGTTTTCCTGCTTAGTTTGGGGCTAAGATTTCAAGAACTAGCAATATTTCAAGTGTAGAACTAGCAATATACTTCCTTCGTATCCAATACACATATCTCTCACTGTCATGATATTCCGTTATTATGTGAACTGATAACAACAGTCTCCCTCCTATCCCTCCTCTCCCTATCTCTAACATTCCCTCTTCTCTTCCTACTATCTTCATGTCTATGCTTTTTGTCTAGTGCTCAGTTCCCCATGTTCATTTTAGTTGAAAGTCTTTGTACGCCCTAATATGCCCAATCCCGCCCAAGTAACTTTAGAACCATCCAGAATTATCGTTTTGCTCCAGTTTTAGTTGATATTTCTTTCCTAAAAACGATCTAATGCTAATGTCCATGCTTGACCTCTCCCTAGGTTCTCTCTCATGTCCCCTTGCTAGAGAGGGTGGTGGCAGTGTAATTAGGATGCCTGAGAACCCTCTATCTCCGGGAGGAACGGGACCCGCTAAGAAGCATGGTCTCTCTCGATCTGATACCGGAGTCCCAACTCCATCTAAACGGGGTAACGACAGCTGGCAACAACGGTCAACTCTAGGAAGAGGAGGGTCGTCAAAGGTATGTTTGATCTTTGTGCTGCTAAAATCTTGATGTTGCATGTGTGTATTGGATGAGGTGACATTGACACCTAGTGAGCGTTATAGTACCAAGTATTGGGTGAGGTTGTTGAGTAAGGGGTGAGACTCAACAAGGGTGAGGTGCTGTCTGCATGTACCTAGATCCCCTGTCAGCACGACCATTATCATCGCTCCGTGAAGCGTGCGGGAAAGGGTTGTATGCATGACAGCCCTACCAGTGTAAAATGTATGCATGACCTGTGTATTTGGTTGTAGTGCTGCAGCCATCTAAAGTCCCTAACTAAATAATGGACCACACTTCAGCTTAACCTTGAGATACTCCCTACTTTTTAATGTCTTGATCCTTTTCATTATCTGTAACCCCCACCCCAATATAATCCCTACTTTCTTCCCATGATTTCATTCATTATGTGGAACCTATATCATGACGAAATATTCCGTCATTGTCTATATTATTGTGAGGGGGGGGATATTATTAACCATGATGTTAGGTCTTATGTTTCACTGATAACCTAATTTCATTGTGTCCGGTATATATGTGTCATGGGTCATGACATTGACGCTCCTGAACTGCTACAACAAGTTCCTTTATTTTGAAATTAAACTTATACGTTCATCGTCTGCTCACTATAATAGGACTCTAAAAATACCCTTCACACGATTCATACTATGGAAGCTTCCCTAGTATAAATCGTGGTCTCTGCATATATTCTTAGATTCCTAGAATAACTCTGGTACTCAGGCACCAATACCTGAATTTATCCCTCAATTCTTCCTAGCATTTCAGTTTCACTGTTTAGTTATGATTTATACTATGATTTATACTACTACTTTATGCTATGGAGTTTGAAATACACGCCAGGTGAAGCCTCCCTCACTTAAATTTAAAACTATAGATACTCAAATGTCTACAAAATTACTTTTGAGGCCACCTAACGTGTTGTTTAGTTCAGTTTTAACGTCTACACCATTCACTATTATCACCTCCTAAACCACATAGAACGAGCTTGTTTATGGTAGACTAAACTTCATACTTTCTATCAGGTTGTGTATCTACATACCATCCGCTTAGTAGTTCTCTAACCCTTCTCTCTCTCTCACTCTCAATCACTCTCTCTCTCACTCTCCCTCCCTCAATCGCCCTCTCACTCTCTCTCACTCTCTCTCTTACTATCCTTCTATCTCACCCTCTCACTCTCTCACCCTCTCACTCTCTCTCTCTCCCTCTCTCCCTCTCTCTCTCCCTCACTCCCTCACTCATGTTGACAGCTCCAATTCTGGAATCTCGATGGGCTATCTGATTGGTCCACCTCATCTCCCTTCTGTCCTGTGATTGGTCGAAAGCATGCTATCACGTGACAACATCTTCGAGTCTCCGAAAGTTTTCCAGGACCTGTTAGCACTCCTGCAGCAGCCCAGTGTGTGCACCTATCTCTCTATAGTGTTGTGTGCGCAGTATAATATAGTTGTGGAAATCTCTCAATTTGGGATCATATCAACTGTTATAGAGCTGTATTAATAAAACTACAAGGACAAGGACCCCCCTGCTGGTCTTATGGCGAACCGGTGGAATCGGAAACCCAAGCCTCGGCCGGAGGAGGAGTTTCGACCTCGACCAGCTGCCCAAGCCGTAAGTGATGATCTTGTGTTTTCGGTGGACAGTTTTAGGGCTTCCTACACATTCCAATTCACATATGCACGCATATTTTTAAGACATGGCTTACGCCTTAGACTGTCTCATTTTTTCTTAGGTCTTTTTATTTCTGAAGTTGACTTTCAAGTTTGGTGTTTGCATTATTATTTTTTCCTTTTTTTCAATCTTGTGCTGGCTAGACCTGTAGTCTCAGATACGGTCATTGACTCCCCAAAACCAGACTCCAGTTGCTCCTTTATAAAGTGTGCCTTGCTCCTTCATAAACACATTTGTACCGGTAGTGAAAGGACAGAAAGCTGCTACTGTTCCCGATTCAGATATTGCACAACATTTCAAACATGAAGGATGAACCGGAGAACATTTAGAGGCTATGTCAATCGGGTGACCTAAGCGTCTTCTAAAATGGTCTACCTGACCATGCCTAAACCAATTAACTTTCACAAGATTTCGATTTAACCTTATTGCTTAGCACTAGCAGAGAAGTTTAGTTCCTGTATATATAGTTTAGTCAATTACGTAATACCATTACAACAGTTCTAGAATACGTGAATACTGCTTTACTCAGAGTCCCAATTGCAATTCAGATTTCCACTTTCATGAATCAATTACATCTAGCCATGGTCATTATATCTTCAGTCATATCCATAGTTCTATTCATTGCCTTTATTTCTTTCCTCCACCACTCAATTCTCTCTCTCTCTCTCTCTCTCTCTCTCTCTCTCTCTCTCTCTCTCTCTCTCTCTCTCTCTCTCTCTCTCTCTCTCTCTATCTATCTCTCTCCCTCCCTCTCTCTCTCTCTCTCTCTCTCTCTCTCTCCCATCCCTTTCCATTTCTTGACCAAACATTTCTCAGCGGATAGGTGCCACATCCGGCCCAAATTAGGGGAATATTATGTACTCATGAACACTAGCATATGCAAATCGCACCACCTTACAAGCGTTAGAAATAGGGAGGCAGAATTATAGAAAGAGAGAAAATCTCACGGCTAGAGGAGGAGAATTACTTCGAAAAGGGAAATAAAGCTTGTAACTTATTGCTAGCCCAATCCACTGCCATTCTCTAACTTTAAACGCGTTGCCCTGTCCTTCAGTGACGTCGAATTGACGTCAAACGTCTTTGCAGAATGCTGCTCCAATTAGTGGGGCCGTTATAATTTACCAGAGAGGGAACACTTTTGAGTATTCGCTCTGCAAGTGCATGGCCTATGCCCCCAATTTAAATTTTTCTTTTCAATTTTACTCACTACTTCAGCGTGTTGTCTTTCTTTTGTTGAAGCTGTATACTAATTAGATGTCGCCTACTCAATCCCGCCTGTTACATCCTGCTTCCTACCCGTTACCCGAAACTACGATTCTCTCTCTCTTCTTCCCCCCCACACACACACACACTCTTTTCACTCTCTCCCCAAAGTAACAGTGAAATTCTCTTGTGGTGCGTGTCGCTAGGAGCTCTACTAGAAACCCCTCTCATTAGAGGCTTTTCCCTGTACTGTCAATGCAACCCAGCCAATAGGATACCAGAACGGATGTCACGTGATTTTGGGGAGCCAATGAGAAGTCTCCTTTACCATGTGGTGCAATAAAATAAACCCATCCGGATAATAAAAACAGCAAGCTGAATAAAGCTAGTACATTTAAATTCATTATCTTCTGCACTCTCTTCTTCCTTGGTGTGTTTAGATTTTAGGTAACCAGCTACCCCAATCCTGTTTTGTTCTCTTTTAACAGGGTCGAGCAAGGCAAATCCTGTTCAGTACTTTACTAGCAATGATGCAGCATCAGTATAGTTTTGTACTTTAAATCCACCACTACTTTAGTAGTATTTTATTTGAAGTAGTAGTAGTACAGCTAGCAAGGGATGATATTATGTTTGTGTGTACGAGAAGCATTCCACCTCCTTCCCTCGCCTTGACAATCCTTTCATCACCCCCGTCTTATCCTCCCTCTTCTCCGTTCCTCCCTCTCATTTCTCTCTTCTCTCTTTCTCTCTCTCTCTCTCTCTCTCTCTCTCTCTCATCTATCACGTGATTTCCATACGTCATCTCCTTCACACACACCCTCTAGCCTCAGAAATATTAAACTTTCAGAAATGACAACATTAAATCACAGGTCAGAGTCATTTTGGGTTGGGAAACCTGATCCTAAAACTTCATTCACATTGTGTGTGTAACAGAGATTAGTGACTTTGATAGGTTTCTTGTTCTATGTTTTTCCTGGTGAAGAGTTTAAATCATCGCCAACACCCAACACAGAGCAAAATATCATGATATCTATCTAAGAAATGATCTGTATTCTGTAATTAAATATTCATGACGTCTAATTACATTCCTAAAGGCAATGACAGGTGCCTAAATATTAGCATAACAATGACCTGCATTATAAATAACCCTAGTATCCTACTAGTCGGACTTCTTCCATAAGGAACCATAATAAAGTTCAAGAGCGCACCCCATCCAAGAGCGCACCACCTCCAAAAGACACCACTCCAAGAGCGCACCACATCAAAGAGAGCTCCCCATCCAGAAGATACCGCGCGCAGGGGACACCACGCGCAGAAGAGACCGCACGCGCAAATACAACGCCGCGCTGGTCTCTTCTGCGCGTGGTGTCCCCTGCGCGTGGTATCTTCTGGATGGGGAGCTCTCTTTGATGTGGTGCGCTCTTGAAGTGGTGTCTTCTGGAGGTGGTGCGCTCTTGGATGTGGTCTCTTTTGGGTGTGGTGCGCTCTCAGGTGTGGTCTCTCTTCGATCGGGTACGCTCTTGGGTGCTCTTGGAGGCTCTTGAACTTTATTATGGTTCCTTATTCCTTCTATCTTTCTATCCCTCTATCTATCCTATCCCTCTATCTATCCTATCCTTTTCCTTTTCTCTCTCCATCCCCTATCTCTCTGATGCTTGTGCAAGTTTTAAGGCTTCTCTCAGACTCCAGCTTATATAATACCCGAACTCAGCAGCATTCTTTTCATCACATTTCCAAAGGTGTGAGTGTGTGAGCTAAAGATGTGCGTTACTAGAAATTTCAAGTAACATAAATCTAGAATTTTATCCGGAGGAACTTGCTGGGTAATAATCATGATGGATCACGAATCAAATCGATCTCCTAAGTGTTAGATTCTGAGAATTCCTAGACAGACCTGATAGAGAGGAACGAATGGCAGACCTATAGAATCGAAAATCCCATTAAATGCGTATATCTAGACTCGTGACCTATAGAATCGAAAACCCCATATATGATCATATTATCTAGACTTGTGATCTGACAAAGTTTGTCATCTTCACATGTCTATTTGTCTCAAACAGGAGGGGTAATATGCAGAGAGGGGCCGACAGTAATCGTGCTTACCGATACCCATAATATATGTGGCTTAGCCTAGGATATGTGGCTGAGCCTAGGATCTCTCTCCATCTGTCTCTCTGTTTCTATGTGTATGTCTCTCTCCCTCTCTCTCACTCACTCTTTCACTCTCCCTCTCCCTCTCTTACTATCCGACTCCCTTCCTACACAAACGTCAAAATAATACCCTTTCTTCTCTACTGGAGTGACCTGCTACACACTGGCCGTGTCTAAAATCAAGTTAGCCTTAGCTCGTATAAGTTGGCCGTGTATAATTCCGTGTCTTGTCTCTTACTCGCACACACAAACTTAGCAGGGTCTTAGGATGTCTCCCGCGGTAGCTTAAGCAGTTCAGTAGTTGTTTCATTTTAGTAGTACTGAGTACTACTACCAGTAGCTTCATTGTCGATAACGGCTCTACAGCTGGTTGAATGATATTGAAACATCCAACCGCTTCTGTGATACCATACCAATGCAATGAACTTTTGTGGAAAACTACTTTCAAGAGAGGCCATATAATATGAGAGTGGAATATCCCCCCACAACGAATACTGTTCTTACTTCCTGTCGACGATCCCCACCTCCACCACTCCATTTCACTCACATTTCACAAACACTGTCGACTCTCTCCACACCAAAAACACTGATGATATTGCTCCTTCACTAGTATAGATATTACCGCATCCTAGTTCCTGTCGACTTTCAGCACCACTATCCCCACCACCTTTCTCTGCAGCGGCGGTAGTTAAGGACTAATGCGATTTAGAGCAAAGGAAGCGCTGTAAACAGATAGACTGATAGAATGATAGAGAAACTAGCTAAACTTATTATTTTGCATCTTCCGTTTAGAGGGAAGAAGGAGGAGAGAAGGAGGGAAGAAGGAGGAAGCTTTTCCACCACCGGCTAGCACCGCATTCCTAACCTAATTCTTCAACCGCTGATGCGCTGCATGGAAAAAGCAACTATTTGTTTGCATACCATATGGTTTCTTTCTCTCTCTCTTCCTCTCTCTCTATCCCCTCTCTCTATCCCTCTCTCTATCCCCTCTCTCTCTATCCCTCTCGTCCAAGTTATGATTTCTTCACTAACTCTAGTTGTATATGCTTCGAAGTTTTTTCTCTCCTCCAGCCAGCAATATCACACAACACTTCACACCTCAGAGAATTTTTACCAATTTGTGTCTTTATTTTATTTTAGCTTGCTCAATTTTGCGAATTATCTCTCTTTTTGAAAAAAAAACATCGTACCTTATTTCGAGGTCGCTGCAAGTGCAAATGCTTTAGCAAGTTTCCACTTTCCATCTTTGGTCTCGTTCAAACCTGCGGAAGTGACGTCACATGAATATTATTACGTCATCTTTTTGGAATGTAAACATAATTGTTCTCGAACCGTCTCTCTTTCTCTCTCTCTGTTTCTCTCTCTGTTTCTCTCTCTCTCTCTCTCTCTCTCTCTCTCTCTCTCTCTCTCTCTCTTTTTTTAAATCTCTCTTTATCTCTCTTTATCCAGCTTCCTGATTTTCAACTGTTATACTCATTCAATTAGCTTGTCTAGTTTAGTGTGTTTAAACATTTACTTGGCCACTAAACATTATTTAGCTAAAACTAATTGTAGAAACGTTTGCTGTTTGTGTCCACATGACATTTCAATTTATTTCTAACCTAAGCACCTCCTTGGATGATTCAGCCGACCTCTAATAAGTCCACCCCCCCCCTAACAAGTTCACTCTATTTGTTCCCCTCTAGATGGGTCACTAATAAGTCCACCCCTCCCTCCCCCCGTGTTCCTCTAGACCACTAACAAGTCCACCCCTTCCTAACAAGTCCACCCCTTCCTAACAGGTCCACCCCTCCTCTAGATGGGTCACTAACAAGTCCACCCCTTCCTAACAAGTCCACCACTCGTATAGATGGGTCACTAACAACTCCACCATTCCATCACTTTCTAGATGGGTCAGGAGGATGCTCATGCCCAGGAGGAGGATCTCATAGCTCAGAGGATTGCCGAGGACCAGGGTTGGGTACGAGTCCAGACGCGAACCTTCACCCGATGGGTGAACGAGAATCTCAAGACTACCGACCACCAGGTATTACTATAGAGGGGTGTTACCATGGTTATCTCAAGGTTACCAACGTGCTCCCATAGTAACCAGAGTTTCGTGTTACAATTGCTTGTCTGATGGGAAGCTAACCCAACATTCCCCAGATTGAAGCACTGGATAACGACTTCGGTGATGGTTTGAAGTTAGTAACCTTGCTTCAACAGTTGGCCGGCAAGCCCATTGGCGCCCGAATCACGAAAAAGCCCCGAATTAGGGCTCAGAAACTTGAAAATGTCAAGATCTGTTTCGATTTTATGAACAGAGAAGGTACGTTGAATGCCCACGTTCGTCGTTCACATTCAAGGATGGCTATAAATTATGTTTCTCTTTCCATGTTATATTGTTATGTATCCCAATTTTGACTCACGTTTTATTCCTTCACGCACAGGTATTGAGATGGTCAACATTGATAACCAGGATGTAGCAGACGGTAACATGAAGCTCATCCTTGGAATGGTGTGGCATCTCATTCTTCATTATCAGGTAACTGCTGCAGGGATATGATATGATGTAATAGACACTGGCTCCGGGGGGGGGGATTTAAACAGTTAGCACCTCATTACCACGCCCCTTCATTCTAGGAGGGTCTGTGATCTAGCTGGCGTTGCAGTAGTCTTGTTAATAAAAGGAGGGAGACATTTTGAGAATTTATGAATTCTTCTAAGACCCTTATAGCAGTAGATTTTTATCATACTGAACACCATCTCTTTCCTCAGATTGCTACCGGATTTGAAGATGACGGTGGTAAGGGAGGACCCAAGAATAGGATTATCAAGTGGGTCAACAGCAAGATCAACCCTTGGAACAAGGATATCAAGAATCTTGGACCAGATTGGAATTCTGGTTAGTGTAGCGAATATATCACATTCAGACAGCTAAACTATCAAACTATAGCTGACTTGTAGACTTGTTAAACCTCGACACATGTAACAACCCTCTTCTCTCAGGTACCATTCTGGCATGTTTGGTGAACTGCTCTGGCGCCCGGTCTGGTGCCTGACTTTGCCACCTATGAAGCCAGGAGGATGCCCGAGATAACATCGATAGGGCGATGGAGATGGCCAAGGAATGGATGGATATTCCCCGAGTCATGGAGCCCGAGGATATGATGGACCCTAACGTGAGTAACACGCCTTCTAGTTCACAGCTTCTTGTTTAGTTCCAAATAACTAACGATCCTTAGGCACGGTACGACCAAATTTAAAATTATTCCAATAGAAATGTCGAGAGTTTGACTTTACTTCTTATCATTAAAACTATCAGAAGTTGGGTAATGCCAAAATGACATTCCTACTTTTCCACTGCAGGTTGATGAGCTGTCCATGATGACATACCTGTCCTACTTCCCTAACGCTAAAGTAAAGGACGGCGCTCCCTGTGTCAACCCCGGACGGGTAAGTGATTTATTATTTGACAAACGCCCCGAAAACTATTAAACTGCGATTGTAACTTAAATTTTCATGCCTTAAATTCTGATTCCCTATATTTCTTACTCGATTTACCGACTACGTACTACCATTGCAATAAATAACAACAAAACAACATCCAAGTCTAAAATTGTAACCCACTAATTCCCCAGGTTATCGCCCGAGGACCCGGTATCACTGGCGTGGGTCTTAAACTAGGTAAACCCGCTGAATTTGAAATTGATGCCACTAAAGCGGGCGAGAGTGGCCGGGACAAGATCGCTGTTGAGGTCATCGGACCCGAGGGACCGGTTAAAGTTGACCTTGTATCCAATGGTGACCTGACCTACAAGGGAGCATATTTCCCTGAGGATGATGGAGAGTACAAGATCAACGTGACTCTGATGAACTGTTCCATCCCCAAGGCACCCTTCAAGGTCGGAATCTATGGAGCCCAGAAGACCGATGTCAACAAGGTTAAGGTCGAGGGACCCGGAATTACTGGTGAGGGAATTCTACCCGGTGACGTAGCTCCCTTCACCATTACATACAAGGATGCGGGTCGAGGGCAGCCCAAGGTTGAGGTATTCGGACCTGACCACCAGCCTCTCAACATCGTCGAGGACAATGATAAACGGGAGGGAGTGTGCAAGTGTGAGTACGCCCCTGGAGTGTTTGGAGAATACACCGTTACCATTACCTACGCCGGTCTGCCCCTACCTCAGTCCCCCTACAAGGTCAACATCAAGCCCACCGTGGACATTGGTAAGGTGAAGACGGAGGGACCCGGACTGTCCAGGTGCAAGGTGGACGAGCCAACATGGTTCAAGGTACACACCGCTGGAGCCGGCAAGGGTGACCTCAAGGTTGAGATTCTCCAGACTGATGGATCCGTCCTGGAGCCCACCATAACTGATGATGGACGGGGTACATTCAATGTTGAATACACTCCCAAGATGACTGGAAACTACAAGGTGTCCCTCAGCTACGGACGGTGCAAGTTGCCCAAGTCACCCTTCAACGTGACTGTTGTGCCACCCGGCGATGCTGGAGAAGTAATTGTGAACGGTGATGCCCTCCACGGTATCAGGGTCGGTATGACCGGACGACTGTTTGTCGATGCCTCCAAGGCAGGTAAGGGAGATCTCAAAGTGACCATCATTGGGCCAGACAACAAGCCCCTGACCACCGGATTGGAGCTGATTAAAACTGTTGATGGAGTGAGCGAGTACGGATTTACACCTGAGGTCCCGGGACCTTATGTGATCAGCGTGACATTCTCCGGTCACCAGGTTCCCGGCTCTCCATTTGATGTCAACGTCAACCCCTCTCTAGATATTGACAGGATTAAACTCATCGTGGATCGGGACAACCCTCCCAGGATCAACAAACCCTACAAGTTCACCGTGGACTGCTCCCAGGCTGGAGCTGGACCCGTTCTCTTTGGGTTCATTGGTGATCTCGAGAACGATAACCCAGACAACCCCAGGAAGGATATTTTGGTTATTGTGTGCGATGACAAGGGTAACCCAATTAAGGATAAGAAGGGTAAGCCCATTGTCATTGATGTCAAGGAGCTGAAATCTCAAGGAATCGCCCACTTCACCTTCACCCCCGAGGTTGAGGGACCTATCTACCTCAAGGCGCAGTATGATGGTAAGGACGTCCCTAAGAGTCCCATGAAGGTTACAGTCAGCAGTGGAATTGATATGTCCAAGGTGACTGTTTACGGAGATGGAATCACGAACAACAAGCCCGTCCGAGCCAACAAACCCTACACCTTTGTCATTGATGCCGAGAACGCCGGTGCTGGACCCATCAGTTTGGATTTCCTATCCAAGCTTGGATTTACCATTGGAAAGGACAGCGTGCCCAAGGACATGAAGGTCACTATTATTGGACCCAACGGAGAGCCAATGAAATGTGATGTGAAGAAGAGGAATGACAAGGTCTTTGAGGTCACCATCACCCCCGAGCTCGTTGGACAACTGAACATTGAGGTGCTCGGTTCCAATGGAGACCACGCCCCCAAGAGTCCCATCAAGATCCAGATCAAGCCAAGTGTGGACGCTAGCAAGATCGTGGTCGGTGGAGATGGCATTGAGAAGGATAAGGTACCTAGGAAGGATAAGCTTTGTGCACTCACTGTTGATGCCGGAAAGGCCGGAAACGCTCCTTTCTCCATTGGTGTGAATGGACAGGATAAGACACCCGAGAGCGCGAAACCCAAGCCCAAGAAAGGTGCCGGAACTGGACCTCAGAAGGCTGGAGCTGGACTGCAGCCAGGATCTGGAGGAGAGCCCGGTAGTGAGGGTGCTCCTGCTGGAGCTGGTAAACCAGGTTTTGGACCTGACGGTAAGCCCTCACCTGGAAACTACATCGCTCCCGATGGAACCATCAAGGATGATAAGAATGCTCCAGTAAAGGGAAAAGACGGCAAACCCCTTACCTGTGCTCTTGGTGATGGAGGCAACCCTAAGGCCCCCAAGACTGATGATAAGGGTAACCTGGTTGGCCCTGATAGCAAGCCTCTGATTGGAACTGATGGATGCCCTGTGAAGGCCGGAACCGGACCTGATGGACCCACCACTGGACCCGATGGAACCCTGTTCGGTAGTGACGGAAAAGCCCATGTTAGGAAAGGATGGTAAGCCGACCAAGGCTGGACAAATGCACGACGGCAAACCTCTGTGCAACAAAGATGGTGAAATCGTCGGACCTGACAGCAAGCCCGTCACTGGACCTGATGGCAACCCTGTCAAATCCAACAAAACCCCCATTGGATTGGCTGTCCTACCCTGATGGATCTTTGGTGACCCCAAGTGGCAAGCCTCTCTGTGGACCCGATGGAAATCCTCTCAAATGTGGCCTGGACTAAGGACAGGAAGCCCATTATCGATGATAAGGGTGCTCTGTGTGGTCCTGATAGCAAGCCTCTGGTTGGACCTGATGCTAAGGGTATCAAAGCCTGGTGCCGGAGCCCTCGGACCCAATGTCAAGCCTGATGGATCTCTCACTGATGGAAGTGGCAGGCCCCTGAAGGGTAAGGATGGCAAGCCTCTCAAGGCCGCTATGGGATCTTGTGGCAAGCCCAAGGTTGACGACAAGGGCAACATGGTCGGACCTGACAGCAAGCCTCTAATGGCCCCCACCAAATCTGGCAGCGGACCTGGTCTCTGTTACATGACACCAGATGGAAATCTTAACGGACCCGATGGTAAGCCCCTGACTGGACCTGACGGCAGGCCCCTCAAGGCCGGTCTCGGACCTGACGGAAAGCCCAAGGTTGGACCTGACGGTGGACTTCTTGGACCTGATGACTCTCCCCTCGTTGGACCTGACGGCAAACCTGTCAAACTTGGAGATGGACCATGCGGACCTAAGGTTGGACCTGACGGCAGTGTCTATGGACCTGACGGTAAGCCTGTTGTTGGACCTGATGGTAACCCCGTCAAGGCGGGAACCACTCCCAGTGGAAAGCCCAAAACCGATAGCAGTGGCAACGTCCTTGGACCTAACGACGAGCCTCTCACTGACAAGAGTGGTAACCCAGTTAACCCAGCCGCTGATGGACCCTATGTTGGACCTGACGGAAGTGTATTTGGGCCTGATGGCAAGCCACTCAAGGGATCCGATGGATCTCCTCTCAAGGCAGCCATGGGATCTGACGGCAAGCCCAAGACCAACGAAAATGGAGACCTTGTTGGACCTAACGGAGAGCCCCTCCTTGGACCTGACGGTCAGCCAATCAATAAAGACGGCAAGCCCATCAAAGCTCCTGATGCATTCCCTGGACCCCACATTGGAGATGACGGCACTGTCACCAAGACCGACGGAGAGCCTCTTCTTGGTAAGGATGGTAAGCCCCTCAAAACTGCACCTGCCGGTAAACCCCAGACTGACCGAGATGGAAACTTGGTTGGACCTGACGGTAAGCCCCTTGTTGGAGCTGATGGAAAGCCCGTTGGATCCAGCGGTGGACCCTATGGACCCCTTGTCACTCCTGATGGAGATGTCGAGGGACCAGGTGGTCTACCCGTGTGTGGACCCGACGGCAAGCCCCTTACCTGCGAGCAGAACGGAGAAGGTCTACCCTGCAAGGATGGAGATGGTAACCTCATTGGATCTGATGGTCTACCCCTCATCAAGGCAGATGACAAACCCGTTGTCTTTGGAAAGGATACTTCCGAAGAAGCAAACCCCGATGAGCAACCTGCTGACATCAACTGTGTTGTCCTTGGACCTGATGATAAACCTGTGCCCTGCACTGTCAAGGATTTGGGTGATGGCAAGTTTGCTGTCGAATATGAGCCCAAAGAAGAAGGTCCTCACAAACTTGATGTCCTGGCTGGTGGAGAGCACGCTCCCAAGTGCCCCGTGGACATTGATGTCAAGCCTCCTCTGGACATGAACAAACTTGCTCTTGGTATCGGTGGTGGTGGCCCAGGAAGCCGAATTGGACCCGATGGTACCCTCTACGGACCTGACGGCAAACCCCTTTTGGGACCTGACGGCAAGCCCCTGAAGTGTGCCCTTGGACCTGATGGTAAGCCTCTTACCGATAAGGATGGAAACCTTCTTGGACCTGACGGAAAGCCCTTGCTTGGACCTGACGGCAAGCCCATCAAGATGGGTAAGGATCCCTATGGACCCAAGATTGGACCTGATGGAACCATGTACGGTCCTGACGGCAAGCCTTTGCTTGGACCTGATGGTAAGCCTCTCAAGTGTGCTCTTGGACCTGATGGCAAGCCTAAAACGGACAAGGATGGAAATCTTCTTGGACCTGACGGAAAACCCCTTATTGGACCTGACGGCAAGCCACTCAAAGCCAGCGGACCTGGAGGCGATGATGCCACCAGTGGAAAGGGTCTTGATTTGAAGATCAATCCTAAGGATCTTGGAGTTGATAAGCTGAACATCAAACCCGTTGGGCCTAATGACAGCAAGAACCCACCCGGCCCTGGATCCGGCCCTTACATTGGCAAGGATGGTCAGATCTACACCCCCACCGGTGAGCCCCTCCGAGGAGCCGACGGCAAGCCTCTCGGTGCTGCCCTTGGAAGTGATGGTAAACCCATTACTGACAAAGATAATAACCTCCTTGGACCTGATGGACAGCCTCTGATCGGACCTGATAGCAACCCTGTCAAGCTTGGTAGTGGACCTTACGGACCCTCCGTTGGACCTGATGGAACCCCCTATGACAAGAATGGAAATCCTTTGGTTGGACCTAACGGCAAGCCCCAGAAGGGAGACATCGGTCCCAATGGTAAACCCCTGGTGGATAGGGATGGAAACCTCCTCAACCCAGCGGGAGTTCCTGTGACTGACAAGGATGGCAAGCCCTTCACTCCTGGTGCTGGACCCCATGTTGGACCTGATGGCACCGTCTACGATGAGAATGGTGAGCCCATGGTTGGACCTGATGGAAAACCCGTGCCCAAGGCTGCTATGGGACCTGATGGTAATCCCAAGTACGACAAGGATGGTAACCTTCTTGGACCTGACGGCAAGCCTCTAAGGGGAACCGACGGTAAACCAATCAAGGCTGGAACTGGACCCTTACTGCCAAGCCGGACGGAGAAGTCTTTAACTCTGACGGAACACCATCCAAAGATACCAACGGTCAGCCCAACAAGGCCAAGGTTGGACCTGATGGTAGCCCTGTCACGGATTCCAAGGGTAATTTGGTCGGTGATGATGGCAAACCTCTGAAGGGACCTGATGGAAAACCCATTCGACCCAACCCTAATGGACCTTCTGGCCCCGGTGCTCCTTGCATCAAGCCCGATGGAACCCTTCATGGAGCCAATGGTAAGCCACTCAAGGGAGCGGACGGAAAGCCCCTCAAGGCCGGTACAGGAAGTGATGGTAAGCCCAAGACTGACAAGGACGGCAACCTCCTTGGACCTGACGGAAAGCCCCTAATTGGACCTGACGGAAACCCAGTCAAACCAGGACAGGGAGAGTATGGTCCTCGGGTTGGACCTGATGGAAGCGTCTACAAGCCCACCGGTGAGCCCGCTCTAGGAGCTGATGGTAAGCCATCCAAGGCAGGTATTGGTCCCGATGGCAAGCCCCTCGTTGACAAGGATGGCAACATTCTCGGACCTGACGGTCTGCCTCTTGAAGGCAAGGACGGAAAACCAGTCCCTACCAGTGAGAACCCCTTCGTTGGACCTGACGGAACTGTCTACAAGCCCGATGGTTCTCCCATGGGAGGAGGCAAGGGAGGTAAGCCCCTCACCGCTGACCAAGACAAGAACGGCCGACCCAAGACCGACAAGGATGGAAACCTCCTTGGACCTGACGGCAAGCCCCTCCGAGGTCCTGATGAGAAGCTCCTCAAGAACGGTGCCAAGCCTTACGTTACCCCTGATGGTGATGTTATGATGCCCAATGGTAAGCCCCTGCTCGGAGGAGATAAGAAGCCCCAGAAGGCTGACCTTGGAAGCGATGGAAAGCCCAAGACTGATGATAAGAACTGTGTACTAAACCCCACTGGACAAAATGTCAAGGGTAAAGATGGGAAGCCCGTCCAGATTTCACCTGATGGACCCAAGGGACCTGGACCTGGTTGCTACATTGGACCCGATGGTACCCTCTACGGACCTGACGGCAAACCTCTTTTGGGACCTGACGGAAAGCCTCTGAAGTGTGCCCTTGGACCTGATGGCAAGCCTTTGTTCGATAAGGATGGAAACCTTCTAGGACCTGACGGCAAGCCCCTACTTGGACCTGACGGCAAGCCCATCAAGATGGGACAGGGACCCTACGGACCCTCAGTTGGACCCGATGGTACTGTCTATGGACCTGACGGTAAGCCTTTGCTTGGACCTGATGGCAAGCCTCTGAAGTGTGGTCTTGGACCCGATGGAAAGCCCCTTTGTGACGAAAATGGCAATCTCCTCGGACCTGACGGCAAGCCTCTTACCGATAAGAATGGTAACCCAGTGAAGCCAGGAGCCGATAAGGCCTATGTTGGACCTGACGGTACTGTGTATGGACCTGACGGAAAGCCTCTTTTAGGACCTGATGGCAAACCTCTCAAAGCCATGCTTGGACCTGACGGTCTGCCCATGACCGACAAAGATGGAAACATCCTCGGACCCGATGGTAAACCTCTAAAGGGACCTGATGGTAAGCCCGTAAAACTCGGTGCTGGACCCACTGTTGGACCTGACGGCATCGTCTATGGACCTGACGGAAAGCCTCTTCTTGGACCTGACGGAAAGCCTCTTATGGCTGCTCTTGGTCCGGATGGCAAACCTTTGAGGGACAGAAACGGCAACCTGATCGGACCTGATGGCAAGCCGCTGCTTGGACCTGACGGTAAGCCTCTATCTCCCGCTGCTGGTGGACCCGAGGGTCCCGGAACTGGCCCCTATGTCGGATCTGACGGAACCCTATACGGACCTGATGGAAAGCCTCTACTCGGACCTGATGGTAAGCCACTCAAGGCTGGCCTGAACCCCGATGGTTCCCTCATGGTCGACGAGTTTGGTAACATCCTTGGACCTGACGGTAAACCTTTGGTTGGACCTGACGGCAAGCCCATCAAGCCTGGTTCTGGATTCGGACCAGCTGTTGGACCTGACGGTACTGTCTATGGACCCGACGGAAAGCCTGTACTCGGACCTGATGGTAAGCCTCTCAAGGCCCTGATGGGACCTCCCAAGTGCGACAAAAATGGAAACATCCTTGGACCTGACGGCAAGCCTCTACTCGACAAAGACGGAAAGCCTGTTACATTGGATGGAAAGCCTTTCATCGGACCCGATGGTACCCTATACGGACCTGATGGTCAGCCTATTCTTGGACCTGACGGCAAGCCCCTCAAGTGTGCCCTTGATGAGAATGGCAACCCTCTCTTCGACAAGAACGGTAACCTTCTTGGACCTGATGGCAAGCCTCTGCTTGGACCTGATGGTAAGCCCTTCAACAAGGGTGCTGTTGGACCTGACGGCAAGGTGTTCGGACCTGACGGAAAGCCAATCCTGGATAAGGACGGAAACCCTCTCCGAGCAGGTCTTGGAGCTCCAAGGACTGACAAGGATGGAAACCTGATTGGAGAAGATGGTAATCCCATGGTTGGACCCGATGGCAAACCCATCAAGCCCGGTTCCATGCCTTATGTTGGACCTGACGGCACTGTTTATGGGCCTGACGGTAAACCTCTTCTAGGACCTGATGGTCTCCCACTGAAGGCCGGTCTTGGACCCGACGGAAAGCCCCTCAAGGATCACAATGGAAACCTCCTTGGACCTGACGGCAAACCTCTTCTCGGGCCCGACGGTCTTCCCATCAAGACCGGTGCCGGTCCATATGTTGGCCCCGACGGAACCATCTATGGACCTGACGGTAAGCCGATCCTTGGACCTGATGGTCTCCCACTGAAGGCGATGATGACCCCAGACGGCAAGCCCTTCACCGATGCTGACGGCAACCTACTTGGACCTGACGGCAAGCCTCTGCTCGGACCTGATGGTAAGCCCATCAAGGCTGCTGGCGCTGGCAATGATGGACCCAAGGTTGGACCTGACGGTACCGTTTATGGACCAGGAAACACCATCGGTCCCGATGGAACCATCTATGGACCTGACGGTAAACCAATTGACAACAGCAGTATCCTTGGGCCTGACGGCAAGCCTCTGCTCGACAAGAACGGCAACCCGGTCAAATTGGGCGGAAAGCCATCAATTGGACCTGATGGTACCCTCTACGGACCTGACGGCAAGCCCATCCTTGGACCTGACGGCAAACCTCTCAAATGCGGTCTGGACAAGAACGGCAACCCAATGTTCGACAAGGATGGAAACCTTCTTGGACCTGATGGCAAGCCTCTGCTTGGACCTGATGGCAAGCCTTTCAGTGATGGCGCTATTGGACCTGATGGATCTGTCTTCGGACCTGATGGTAAGCCCATCCTTGGACCTGATGGTAAGCCTCTGAAGGCTGGACTTGGACCTGATGGTCGACCTCTGAAGGACCACAAGGCTCCTCCTAGCACTGATGAGAATGGAAACATCTTGGGACCAAACGGCCGACCTGTTCTAGACAAGGACGGCAACCCAGTCAAGATGAAGGGCAAACCTTACATCGGACCTGACGGTATCCTTTACGATGAGGATGGCAATCCCATCCTAGGACCTGACGGCAAGCCCCTCAAGTGTGGCCTGGACAAGAACGGCAACCCAATGTTTGACAAGAATGGCAACCTTCTTGGACCTGATGGCAAGCCTCTGCTTGGACCTGATGGCAAGCCTTTCAACCAGGGAGCTGTTGGACCTAATGGCACAATCTTTGGACCTGACGGAAAGCCTATCATTGGACCTGATGGAAAGCCTCTAAAGGCAGGACTTGGACCCGATCCCTCCACCCTAAAGGCCCTTATGGGACCCCCTGAGACTGATAAGGATGGAAACCTCCTCGGACCTGACGGTAAACCCCTTCTTGATGAAAATGGCAACCCTGTGAAGGTCACCGGCAAACCCTACATCGGACCCGATGGTACCCTCTACGGACCTGACGGCAAGCCCATCCTTGGACCTGACGGCAAACCCCTCAAGTGCGGTCTGGATAAGAACGGCAACCCAATGTTCGATAAGGATGGTAACCTTCTTGGACCTGATGGCAAGCCTCTGCTTGGACCTGATGGTAAGCCTTTCAACCAGGGTGCAGTCGGACCTGACGGCAAGGTGTTCGGACCTGACGGTAAGCCCGTTCTGGATAAGGACGGAAACCCCATCAAGGCTTCCCTCGGAGCACCTCTTACCGACGCTAACGGTAACTTGCTCGGACCTGACGGCAAGCCTCTCACGGGACCTGACGGTAAACCTGTCAAGGATGGCCCTCAACCAGTCCTAGGACCTGATGGTAAGCCCCTCAAGGCTGGACTTGGCCCTGATGGCAAACCCCGACTGGGACCCAACGGAGAGCTTCTCGGACCTGACGGCAAGCCTTTATCTGGACCGGATGGCAAGCCCCTCACTGTCGGCAACGGGCCATCTGTTGGACCTGATGGTACAGTCTTTGGTCCTGACGGCAAGCCCCTGCTTGGACCTGACGGCAAGCCTCTAAAGGCCATGCTCGGACCTGACGGCAAGCCCATCATCGACAAGAACGGCAACATGATTGGACCTGATGGAAAGCCTCTTGTTGCCGCCGACGGAACTAACGGAGGACCTAAGGTTGACAAGGACGGTACCCTCCTGGGACCTGACGGAAAGCCTCTCCTTGGACCTGATGGCAAACCTCTGAAGGCCGCACTGGACAAGAATGGCAATCCCATTGTCGATGAGAACGGAAACATCTTGGGACCTGACGGCAAACCTCTGCTTGGACCTGATGGCAAGCCTATGCAATGTGCTCTCGGACCCGATGGTAAGCCGAAGAGGGACAAACACGGAAATCTATTGGGACCTGACGGCAAGCCCATTATTCCTCCTGGCAAGGCTGTCAACTCTGGTCTGCCAGCATCCGGAGCTCCCATGGTTGGACCTGACGGAACCCTCCTTGGACCTGATGGCAAACCTCTGCTTGGACCTGATGGCAAGCCCCTGAAGGCCGGTCTCGGACCTGACGGAAAACCACTGACCGATGCCAACGGCAACCTTCTTGGACCTGATGGCAAGCCTCTACTGGGTGCAGATGGACGACCACTCAAGGCAGGAAGCTCTATGAGCCCAGATGGTAACCATGCTTGGACCTGATGGTAAGCCCCTCCTTGGACCTGATGGCAAGCCCCTCCAGGCTGGAGTTGGAAAACCAAGGGTTGACGAGAACGGAAGAATGCTCGGACCTGACTGGAAATCCTCTACTGGGACCTGATGGTAAACCACTAAACGGACCCATCGTCTCACCTGATGGCACTATCTTGGGACCTGATGGCAAGCCTCTACTTGGAAAGGATGGTAAACCCCTGCGAGCGGGAGTTGGACCTGACGGTAAGCCCCTCACTGACGCCAATGGCAACGTCCTGGGACCTGATGGAAAGCCTCTACTAGGAGCCGATGGTAAGCCCATCAAGGCTGGAGCTGTTGTTGGACCTGACGGACAGATCTATGGACCCGACGGTAAGGTTCTGCCTGGGACCTGATGGCAAGCCCCTACAGGCAACACCTGGTGCCCCTCTCACCGATGCCGATGGTAACATGCTTGGACCCGACGGAAATCCTCTGATCGGACCTAACGGCAAGCCAATGAAGGCTGGACTTCCTTCTGACAAGGGAGGACCCATGGTTGGACCTGATGGCACCCTTCCTTGGACCTGATGGCAAGCCCTTGATTGGACCTGATGGTAAGCCCATGAAGGCTGGCCTTGGACCTGATGGCCTACCCATGGTTGACTCTGATGGCAACCTTCTCGGACCCGGTGGCAAGAAACTTCTTAGGACCCAACGGTAAACCAATCTGTGCAGGACCTTCTATCGGACCTGACGGTGTTGTTAGGGGACCTGATGGATCGCCACTTCTTGGACCTGATGGCAAACCACAGACTGTCATGCTTGACGAGTTCGGCAAACCAATGACATCTCCCGACGGTACTCTGATCGGAGCTGATGGTAAGCCCATTGTTGGACCTGATGGTAAGCCAATCAACGATCGACCTGCTCCTCCTAATGGACCCCCTGTTGGACCTGATGGATCTGTCTATGGACCTGACGGAAAGCCTCTGCTTGGACCTGATGGCAAGCCCCTCAAGGCTGGAGTTGGCCCTGATGGTCTACCTTTGACAGATAAGGATGGAAACCTCCTCGGACCTGACGGAAAGCCCCTGAAGGGACCCAATGGTTCACCAGTTAGGGCTGGACCATGCATTGGACCGGACGGAGTGGTAAGGCATCCTGATGGAACTGTTGTCAAGGGACTCGACGGATCACCAGTTAAGGCCATGGTTGGACCTGATGGCAAGCTCATGGTTGGACCTGACGGCACATGTTCTTGGACCCGATGGCAAGCCTCTATGTGGTCCCGATGGAAAGCCAATGAAACCTGGCAATGGCATTGGTGCTGATGGTACCCTACTTGGACCTGATGGATCGCCACTCCTCGGACCTGACGGCAAGCCTTTGAAGTGCGGTATGGGCCCTGATGGCTAACCTCTGCTTGGACCCGATGGTGCCCTTCTTGGACCTGACGGAAAGCCTTTGATTGGACCTGATGGAAACCTCATTGGTGCTGATGGTAAGCCTCTGCTTGGACCTGATGGCCGACCTGTTGCTCCTGGAACAACTGTCGGACCCGATGGCTACTGTCTATGGTACCGGACGGCAAGCCTCTGCTTGGACCTGACGGTAAGCCTCTGAAGTGTGGCCTTGGACCCGACGGAAAGCCTCTCCGAGGACCCGGTGGAGAGCTCCTTGATGAGTTCGGCAACCCTCTCGTTGATCAGTTTGGACGACCTGTCAAACCCGGTACATCTGTCGGACCTGACGGAACCATCTACGGACCTGACGGACGACCTCTCCTTGGACCCGATGGCAAACCTCTCAAGGCCGGTCTCGGACCAAATGGTGAACCACTCCTTGGACCTGATGGATCTCTACTCGGACCTGATGGAAAGCCTCTAGCTCGGACCTGACGGCAAGCCCCTTGGCCCTGGAAAGGACAGGAACTCACGCCACCGGTCTCGGACCTGACGGCAAGCCTCTTGGACCTCTGGGCGCTGATGGACGACCCCTGCCCGTTGAAGAGGGAGGTGACATGACAGTCATGTGTGTTGGACCCAATGGCGAGCTGATTCCCTGTAGAGATCATTGAGAACCCTGATGGCACGATCAGTGTCAAGGCTGCACCCGGAATGGAGGGCGACTTTGTTGCTGATATCATCGGACCTGATGGCAAGAAACTGGCCAGTATTCCCTTCCATGTTGAGCCCCAGATTGACTCCAGCAAAGTCAAACTCTCTGGCGACAGCATTGACGGAGTCGTCAAGAAGGACCGACCTGCCAACTTTGAGATTGACACCAGCGATGCTGGAAAGGGACCATTCACCGCATCCCCCTACGAGCCGGACACCGTCAAGAACGGCGGAATTCCAGGAGTCGGTGACAAGAACGGACCCAAGAGTCCCAACGAGGAGGACACTGATGTCAAGGTGGCCGTTATTGGACCCAACGGAGAGCCCTGTGGACTGCAGTGTCAAGGATCTTGGCGATGGCAAGTTTGATGTTCAGTACAAGCCCACCAAGGAGGGACCCCACAAAGTGGTTGTTACTGCTAATGATGACCTTGTTCCCGGTGCCCCCTGTCGCATTTGACGTCTTCCCCAACGGTGATGCTAGCAAGTGTAAGGCCAGCGGACCTGGCATCGAGCCCAAGGGTCTCATGGCAGGAAAGCCTGGAACATTCAAGGTGGACGCCACCCGAGCCTGGAGATGGAGATGTCGAGGTTGTTGTCAGTTCTCCCAACCCCAAGTTTGATGCCAACGTTAAGGTCACCAAGCGAGGCAAGGGAATATTTGACTGTGAGTACAACCCATCCCTCAAGGGACCCTACACGGTCAAGGTCCTGTTCGCAGGGAGAGGAGATTCCCGGATCTACCTTTGGAGTTAATGTTGCCCCCAACCCTAACGCCGAGAAGGTGCTGGTCAACTGGTAAGGGCCTGAAGAAGGGATACGCCAGGAAACCTAACAAGTTTGTCGTTAACCCCAACGGTGCCGAGGGAGCTCTCAACTTTGATGTCGAAGGACCCTCCAAGTGTGATATTGATGTCCAGGATAACGGTGACGGAACTGTGACGGTTATCTACACTCCTCAGGAGCCTGGCGAGTACACCATCAATGTTACCCTCGATGGAGCTCAGGCACCAGGAGGTCCCTTTCACCCCCTCATTGAGGAGCCACAGCCTTCTGATGCCTCCAAGGTCAAGCTGGGAGGTGATGGTATCGGTAATAACGTCAAGACCGGCGTGCCTTCAACCATTAAGATTGACGCCTCCGAGGCTGGACCTGGAGATGTTGGTGTTAATATCAAGGGACCTAACGGGCAGAAGGTGCCTGTAAAGGTGAAGGACAACGAGGATGGAACATATGACATCACATTCACCCCTGATGATGTTGGAAACCACAACATTGATGTCAAGTTCGATGGTAAGCAAGTTCCTGGAGCACCAATGACCGTGCCTGTCAAGGCTGGAATTGATGCCAGCAAGGTGAAGTGTGGCGGAGATGGTCTCAAGAACCCCAAGGCCAAACACGACAACCAGTTCACTATTGACACCAGCGCTGCCGGACCCGGAGATGACGTCTCTGTGGAGATCATTCCTCTCGACAAGAACGGAAACCCCATCGCCAATGGAAAGAAGGTGCCTGTTACCCTGAAGGACCTTGGAGCAGGAGTTAAATCTTGTGTCTTCAATCCTGATGAGGAGGGCGATTACTTGGTCGACATCAAGTTCTGCGGAAAGAATACCAAGGACTTCCCCAAGGCCATCGTGGTCAAGGGACCAGGAGCCATGGGATGTAAACTACCCAACATCAATGGTCTTGAGATCGAGCCCGATCAGGAGATCAACGTTCCTGTAGATCTCAGTGAAGCTGGACCTGGAGACTTCAAGGTCACCATGATCAACGAAGTCACCGGAGTTAGCGAGCCTGTGAAGGTTACTGATGGACCTAACAATATCAAGAATATCACCATCAAACCCTCCGGATCTGGACCTCGAACCATCAACATGACCTTTGATGACGAAGACCTGCCCGGTGGCCCTTACAACATCACCGTCAAGAAGCCTGTAGGTGCTGATGCTTGCTCCATGAAACCTGGCAAGGACGGAAAGCTCTTCGGAAAGGACGGAGACTTCCTGACCTTCCTGATCAACCTGAGCGGTGCCGGACCTGGAAACTTGACCGGTATTGCCAAGACCCCGAGCGGCAAGACAATCCCCATTGAGATCGAGGTTGACTCTGAGACTGGACTCGCACATCTGAAGTTCAAGCCAACAGAGAAGGGTATTCATCTGATCAACCTGCTCTTCAACGGACATCCTCTTCCTGGATGTCCATTTGAGATGGACATCAAGGGAACTGCTGATGTGACAATGAACGGAGGAAAGAGTAAGGATGATTCCGGTTCGATCTGCCTGGATCTGGATGCCAAATCTCTGGTTGCCGTTCCCAACCTGGTGAATGTTAAGATCATGAAGGGACAAGACATGAGGATTCCCATTGATTTGACCTTCTCTGGTGATGGACAGATCGATGTTACATGTATCCACGATGCAACTCTGAAGCACGTTCCTGTCAAATTGGTGGATGGACCTAATGGTAAGGAGGTCCAGGTTAGCCCCAAGGAGCCCGGTTGGTACACTGTTCACCTCAAGTATAACGGAGAGAACCTCCCTGGATCTCCCTACAAGTTCGAGGTGAAGGAACCCACTGGTGCGGATGCTGTTAAGATCAAGCGAGGACCCAAATCACCCCTCAAGGATGGTGAGGATGTCAGCATTCTTGTTGATGTCTCCAAGGCGGGCGAGGGACAACTCCTGGGAACCTGCAAGGGACCCGATGGATCCAACATTCCGGTCAAGACCAAAACCTTGGATAACGGAGATGTCGAGGTGCTGTTCAAGCCCCGAGGAGACGGAGATCATACCCTGGGACTGGAGTTCAGCAACAAACAGGTTCCGGGATGCCCTGCAATCATCCAGGTGAAACATGTCACCCCTGATACCCTCGGAATGACGCTTGATATGGCTCCATGGGAGGTGGATGCCTCGGCCAAGGGAGCCAAGGGAGTCCGACACCCCAACTTTGATGACATTCAAGTGCAGCTGAACCAGACCATGAAGGTGATTATTGCATTGTTTGTTTGTCTGTTTGTTTGTTTGTATGTTTGTTCGTCTGTTTGTCTGTTCGTTTGTTGGTAGTCTGTTTTGCGTCTTTGTTTGTTTGTTTGTTTGTTGTTCCCATTCTTACCTTTAATTAATTTAGTATCTCGAATTTAACATTCCCCATCCTCGTAAAAACAGATCCCCATCGATCTCTCTGCTGCTGGACCTGGAAATGTTGAAGTGTCATGCATGCACGAGAACAGCAAACAGCCGTGCCCCGTTACCGTCGTACCAACCAAGCAAGGTAAATTATATATTTTATTTCTTGTATATGAATAACTTTGCACTAATATAAAATATCATTCTCTAAATTGTAACCCCCCTACAGGTGCTGTTGAGATCGCGGTTAAGCCCCTGGAAACTGGCCCCCATCTCCTCCACGTTACCTTCAACGGAGTGGACATCCCCAAATCACCCTTCCGATTCACAGTTGATCCTCCTTCTGGTGCTAACGCTGTCACTTTGAAGAAGAACAACGCCGTGAAGGTCGTCAAGGATGGTGTTCAGTTTAGTGTTGATTGCTCCCGAGCAGGACCAGGAGTCCTAACGGCTTCCTGCGCTGGACCTGACGGACAGTTGGTGCCTTGCGAGTGCAAGAAGGTTAGTGTTTCTTTGAGCAACTTGTTCATTCCTCCCTCAATCCCTATCTCATATTTAACCCACCCTCTTCCCTCCCTCAATCCATCTCTTATATTTAACCCACCCTCTTCCCTCAATCCCTCTCTCATATTAAACCCACCCTTCCCTCCATCAGTCCGGATCCGACCAGAACATCACAATCAAACCCACCAAGCCTGGTCTCCACAAGCTGGAGATCATGTGGGATGGACAGCCTATTCCCGGATCTCCTATCGAGGTCATGATTGACATGGTAGATGGAAGGATTGTCTACGAACTGTGTGATGTGCTTCTGATGTTGATGGGAGCCTTCACTGTGAGGACACCCGATCTGAGCAACATCCAACTGGAAATCAACCAGTTTATCAGGATCCCCATTGATACCCGACTTGCGGGACCTGGAAAACTTCAGGTATGTGTGTGTTTGTCAGGATGTGGGTTACACATGCGCTTTTGTGTGTAGTTCTTATTTGCTCTCTCTCTCTCTCTCTCTCTCTCTCTCTCTCTCTCTCTCTCTCTCTCTCTCACTCTCTCTCTCTCTCTCTCTCTCTCTCTCTCTCTCTCTCACTATCTATGTTTCACTATATTTCTCTCAAACCCTCCTTCTCACCCACCTTGCAGTAGCTTCCCTACTGCATTCGCGCTTCCGCTGCATCCAGGTCAATAAAGCGCACTCCGGGGTGCAGCTTTTTAATTCGCTTTTCCTCTGCCCGGCAACCCAGGCCACGTGAATGAGAGTGAGACCGGATGTAAGCTAGCCCTACCTCTCTCTCTCCCTATCAGGTGACCTGCAAGAATGAGGACACGGGCACAACAATTGATTGTGAGATGAAGAAGACTGGAGATATGCATGAAATTACCATCAAACCCACAGGTACCTACTGTGTGAGAAATAATATATAGGCCATTCAAAGCTGCCGGCAAGATCGCTTCGGTGATACTTCGGTAGTTCCTTGTGGGTATCATCTAGACACTGTAGAAAAAAAAAGGAAAAGCCGGATCACCCAAAGCATCCAGATCCCAAGACTTATCACCTATCCACCCTCCCGTTTCTGACCAATAAACCACCCTCCCGTTTCTAACCAATACCCCCTCCACCCTCCAGTTTCTAACCAATAACCCCCCACCCTCCCCTTTCTGACCAATAAATCCCCCTGACAGATCCCGGCAAACACCAGCTCAACATCCTCTGGGACGGAAAGCACATCCCCGGATCCCCTGCCTACTTCACGGTCAAGGGACCTGCCCCAGCACGACTCTGTTACATCCTGAGCGGTGCCAATCACATCAAGTGCTCCAAGGGAGCCATCTCATTCAGGTACATAATCAGAACTTGAAAAGGGGAAAACGAACCACTTATCCTAAAGTTCGGATATGTCTGTAAAAGTTTGGCATGAGATGTCAGCCTTAGAGAATATCAAAATTATGTTGCCCTAAATCCACTCTCTAAACACTCTCTTCTACAGATGCACCACCAAGGACGCTGGCAAGGGCGAAGTAACTGCAATTGGAGTTGATCCTTTCGGAAAACCATTCGAGTGCACAGTAACTGAGGAGCCTGATCTGACATACGCTGTTTCCTTCAAGCCTGAAGTAGCGGGAGTTCACAATGTTGACGTGAAATATAAGGGACTCAGTATCAACGGTAGCCCTGCACTCATCGATATCAAGTCACTACCTCAGGTAAAAACACATGATCACTATGGTAACGAAACCAAAATCCAAATAACCACTCTTGTATACCGACAAAATCCGTAGTGGAAATTGTAAAAAGTCCCCAATCTAATCGGCCTCTAATTCACCTCTAGTTCCCAATCTAACCCTTTAATTCACCTCTAGGGCGATGAAGGAGGCATTTCTCTAGAGTTGATCAGCTGCAGAGATACGACAGCTTCTGGCAGTGGAACTGAAACTCAAGTACAGCAGAAGGCAACCATCACGCTGCCTATCCCCAAGAAGGATCACAGCGGTCTGTCCGTGTCCTGTAAGGGACCTGATGGCTCAGACATCTCCTGCCAGGTAAACATTCATAAAATGAGCTGAAGCTGACACACATGCACGGCCTTGGCACTCTTGCTCTACTAAGTGTAGCACTAAATCTCAAACCCCCTCTCTCTCCTCAGCTTGGACCCAGCTCTGACACAGGAATCAACATTCTGTTTGAGCCGAAACAAGGCGGAAAACACACCCTGACAGTGATGTTGGCTGGAGCTAACTACCCTGGAACCCCCGTGGATGTAGAGGTCCAAGGCCTATAATTATCCCATCTCCGCTGCGTAGTACGCTGTGTTGTATAAGTTATTTTTTGGAAGAGACAAAAATACTGTGGGATAATTTTAATATGTGATGGAGCACGCGATATACACCCGACCCAAGCTTTATAAGAATATTATCTGATGAAATCATTTTAGATTTCCAGCGGTGGAATTTGTTATATAATATGAGTATGACGCTGCATTTGACCCTTAATATAATTTGCATAGGAGAATGGAAAAAATCGGTTTTTCATCTCTGAAGATTATGTATTAATAATTTTGTACTGTATTTGGATTTGTATAACTATGCGATTAATATATAATGTAAGCTTTTTTACAAAAATATTCAACTTTTGACGCTCCGCACTGGTGTATGGATGACGCGTTTACTCCAACACCCTAGCTGACGCAACATGTTTTTAGATACCATCTCTAATGAGAATGTAAGATATATGGTAGGGGTGTGTGGTTGTATGTGTGTGAGTGTTTGTTGGCCGCTAGTTCCACCACCGAACCCCATGGTGTTGTTACCCGCCATGGAAACCATTGTTACTAATTCGGTTGTCGTGGTTACCAACACACACACACACATCCCCATAATTCTACCATGATCTTATATCTCTTGATGTTGTTGTTGACTGAGCACGGTGTGGAAAGTGTTAATTAATATACTTAGGTAAGAATGGAATTTAGCTTAAATAAGAAGAATGAGTTGACAGGAAAGTGATATCCGGATTTGTGTTGAGAAAGATATTATCGTGACATCTGTTCTTTTTCTCGCACTATTTCGTGATATGTGTTTCTTGTGTGACATCTTCTTTTGCACTCTTATAATACATCATGATGAATATTTTATTACAAATCAAAAAGATGCTTTGTTTGACTTGTTTATTCGCTGGAATTGGACCAAGTCTTTGACGGTGTTCCTCACACGGGGCCAAACCCTATCTAACATCTTTAAAGGGTCTTGTTTAGGTGAACTGGGTAAACACTGTTCATGGTGATCAAGAAAGTGAACTGCCAAAATCGAAAAGCTTTGTTGCTAGCTAACAAATGTAAAAAAGTAACATAACTTACATAAAACGAATAAATATTCAAATATCACCATAGTTTATTTTTCACATATTTCCAGTTCGATCTGATTTCTCCTCACATGTTCACATGACACCATTCTGTGCAAAGAACGTGTCCCTAATGATCCTACTTTTCCCATAATGAGCAGCCCGGGTCTCACACGTCTTCGCTACCTCCTTGATATCCCAGCCCACCTCCTGTGAACTTGTCAGGGGGTACTCAAACTTCTCCTCGGGCCCCACAGTCTTCCTCTTCAGCAGGTATGACTTCCTGCCATCCCCCTCGGAGCTAAGGCCATTGTAAACCATGGCCTGGGTGCCTGGGCTGGCTGCTCGCATCTCCGAGAACTTCCCTCTCACCGTCTCAGCAGTGAGGACTGGTTTGATCTTCTTGGGTGTGGGTGTGGCCGGCGCAGGTCTAACCTTAATGAATGTGGGTTTGGCAACTTTAGTGGTGGGTTCTGGACTGCTACTGGGAGGCTCCACCCATACCATCTGGGAGGGCGTTAGCACCAAAGTATCCTTGGAACCATTTGTTTCTGAGGAGGCCCTCCTTCCGGTAGGACTCCTTCAGGAACTCCTGACGTTCCGTGTCTATGTTGAGGTTCCGGGCCATGACAACGAGAGAGAGCTGAGACAAACTTGAAGATGGAGGAATTGAGAATAGAATTGTTAAAAATCCGGTGGATTACTTTGCTTGTGATAAGAGCTTGTCTTTCTCTTGGATAACGCGAGAGTTGGAGAAAAGAGGGAGGGAGAGAAGGAGAGAGAGAAGGAGAGAGAGGAGGAGAGAGAGAGAGGAGGAGGAGGGAGAGAGAGAGAGAGAGAGAGAGAGAGAGAGAGAGAGAGAGAGAAGAGAGAGAGGAGAGAGGAGGAGAGATAGCAGATATCTCTCTTCTCTCTCCTCTCTCTCTCTCTCTCCTCTAGCTCTCTCTTCTCTCTCCCTCTCTCTTCTCTCTCTCTCTCTCTCTCCTCTCTCTCTCTCTCTCCTCTCTCGTCTCTCCTTAAAGAAAGAGATCTATAACTGGTAGATTGCCTACATGCTTAGTTACATGCATAGAACTGTTTGAAACTCTGGGGCGGCAGGAGTGATATAATGAATTGTATAATTCTCCTGTATACAAAATTGAGCAAACTTGCTCAGTACAACATTGTTCATGCATCACTGCAGAGCTATAATAAATGTGGTCTAAGTTTTCCAGTGTCAAGTGCTCGCTTGATCTGTTGAATGTGGTGTAAAACGTGAAATTTTCGGCTTTTTCGCTACATATTGTGTCAAATTTCAAAACGGCGGATCTAAATTTTCGGTAACAAATTAAATATATCAAGTACAAAAAATAGAGACACCGCAACAGCGTCACACCATTATCACTCTCACGCTACATATTCAGCTCACTCTCACACACAAAATCACACTTCACGACAAGGTGGAGTTATTACAATTTAACCCCTTATACGAACATAAATAACCCCCTTTATCAAACATTTTAAATGCAACATTCGGGACACTCAAACTCAGGAGAGAGTCACCCTGTTATAGTATCTAGCAAGGAATGAATCTGTATACCTTGTTGTGTCCCCTAACAAGTGTTTCTCTCAACAACACCCCAGTATTGTATATCTCGAGCGGCTAGCTGGTTGTGATGGTTGGGGTTAGGGCCTCTCTTAGTTCAACTTGATCCTCTTCCAACAGGTTGATCCTTGCCTCTAGTTGCACACTACTCCTCCTCTTTCTCCTCTTCATCAGAATATTATCCTAGGGGGAATTAAACGTGAAACTAAGCAAGGTTGGATATTATCCTGTTTTGCTAAGCGTGACTAGTAAGGTTACCGGAACCCGTCCACTCAAATTATTGATAAAATAAAAAGTTATACCTGAATCCAGAACATGAATGCATTAACAAATAGTGGCACTATCAGCATCACAACCACGACCTCCAACTTGCCATGTCCCTTCAGCGGTGAAAATAGGAAGTTTCGGAACTGAAATGGGAGTGAGGAGTTACGGAAATTGACGCCGCTGCAGGGGGTTTGGTCTACTGAGTCTACAACTCTAAAATCATTTAAAATGTGTCTAAAACTTATTATTTCATCAATGTAGCAGCTGCCGTGGAGCGACCATGGAACAGTGCTGCTGCAACACCATGGAACACTTGATGAAATACACACCTGTGTTGCAGCAGCTGTAGTCACGGAAGGTGTGTGCGCGTGTGTGATAGAGTCCATCTCGCGCGCACAATTTCAGTCTGATGTCTTGGCGCGTTACTGCACCGAAATGTCACTATATCATGTCACACTCATTGGCCTATCAACCTATCACGACACATAACAGCATAAGCCAAGTACTTTGAAACACTTTGTGATATACCCCTACTCATTCGTCTAACTAAGATTTGGCACAACTCCAAAGAATCTCAAAGAGAGGGAAGCTAGCTAAAGTAAAACTATGTAGTAGACAGATGCAACTGTCAATTTCTCATTTGCCGCATACGGCGTCTAGACGGCGTCGCAACGCCGTCTAGACGGTATACCGTATGGACGGGTTTCGGTGAAATCAGCTAAAAACGGTACCGAAATTGCTTGAGACGGGTTATAGACGGTATCAGACGGTCTCTAGACGGGTTATAGACGGTATCAGACGGTGTTGCGACGGTATCAGACGGTCTCTAGACGGTGTCTAGACGGTACCGTCCCGGCGTCTGGACGGCGTCTGGACGGTGTCTAGACGGTATCCGTCCGAAGTTGAGACGGCACGTCTGAAAATTGTACCAGACGTTGAGACGGACTTTTAGAACTCCGTCTGTATTTCAGACGGAGTTTTAAAAGTACGTCTCAACGAAATTCAGTATTAACTCAATACATGGAAAACTGCCCGAGTATTCTCTGAAGTTTAAAAAGATTAACAAACCTTGGTCCAGAAGGGTAGTAGAACGAGGGGAGAGACAAGTAGTTTCTGAATAACCATGATAGCTAGGTAAATTCCACATTGTGCCAACCATGCTTTTGCCTGATGGAGAGGTGAAGAAGAGGGAGGAAGGAGAAGATAGAAACAGGTAGAAAAGGAGAGGAAAAGAAAGGAAAAGAAAGGAAAAGAGAGCGAGGGAGGTATATCGTTTTTATGCCGGTAGCTAAATGTATTCTATGCTAGTACTTTGGATAGTATAGATATCCTACATATTACTACAGTGTAGTTATGTTGTCATATTGTATATAACATCACACACTAACATCATATCACAACCGGAGAGTGCAGTCTTTTGACAATGTGTATAACTGTATGTGGGGTAGAAGTGTGAATGTAAGTAGGAAAGCTGAAAGTTTCTCAGTTCTCTCAAACTGATAGAAGTAGAAGAGAAAATGGATGATAAAGATTTGAGAAAATGAATAAAAACATAGTAATAATCAATTTATTATATATACTGAAGGCCCACTTAAAGTGAGAGTGGACCGAATCAGAATTGGACAAGTTTGGTGTAGGTGGTAGAGATTAGCTTTCTGAGCATTTTGCGTTTTTGCCGCTCAAAATCGACCCACGCATCACTGAGATATTTTTGTTATGTTGGGAGAATTTCTGCTGGATCAATATTTATCAAACAGGATAGAAACAATCCTTGTGTTTTACTAACACATTCTTTAAATTTTCAATATGCTAACTTGCATTGTTCTGCTTCTGTGCATGAACATGTCAACCTCACTGCTTATATTCAGAATGTGTTAGGAAAACATGACGATTGTTTCTATTCTGTTTTTTACATACTGATTAAACAGGAGTTCTCCCAACATAACAAAAATATCTCAGTGATGGGTAGGTCGATTTTGAGCGGCAAAAACGCATTATGCTCAGAGAGCTAATCTCTACTACCTACAACAAACTTGTCCAATTCTGATTCGGTCCACTCTCACTTTAATTTATTCAAGTACTTAATTAAATTAATTATTTACCTGAGGAGGGTTGCCGTATTCCCCACTTTTTAACCAGGCGTATATTCCATCTCTTAGTAAGTATCGGGTCAGGTTAATCAACACGTAGAGAATAAACAAGCCAACCGTGGTGTCGATAAACATGTTCACAAAATACCTGGAAAGAATAATTATTATTATTACAACATACCTTAGAAGAAGGGAAGTGTCAAAAATATTTAAAACGTTTTATTTTGAAACATATTCATTATATCAGTCTTAAAATCTTACACTCGAACATTTACAATACACAGTACCACTTGAGCTAGGCTCCTTCGGGGAGCAGTGCGAGGTACAGTCGAACCAAACGAAACCAAACATTTACAATGTCACAAGAATAACTTTTCAACTTGATTTACATTTTTACAGAATCAGGAACTTACAAAGATTTACATTTCATAGAAACTTACAGAGAGCAGGGGTCCTGGTTTTTGAAGAACAGTTGTGAGGCTAGGACATTGAAGAAATGTACAAACCCTGCTCCTATGGCCTGTTTACTGACATCTAGTGACCAAACCAGGAAACTTCTTCTCTCGTATCTTGGCTCCCTGGAATATAAGAATGAGTAGAATACATGCCATATTGGTAAGAGGTCTTCTGTATCTCCCCCCCACCCATAGAAAACTTGATCAGCCTTCCATGAGCTGGTCTCGGGTTACAAGTGAAGTTAATTGATGTGTAGTTGTGGTAGTTAATGGGCACACAATAAGGATCGGCTGGAATTCCTAACTGTTAAATGGTTTGTTGGTTTGCATCTGTTGTTTTGCACATACTCGAACTGGTAAATGGACATGCAGGCTGATTTGGTCATGCATGGGGGTTGATGAAGTATTGAGCTGTAACTCAGTAATTAGCATATGATTGAACCGGCCTCCGGCACTCGCCAGTTACACAGGCGTGTGTATGAAAGTGAGGAAAAGTGCGAGTGTGCTGTTGTGTGTGCTTTGTGAGTGTGTACTGAGTGTACGCACGGAAGAGGTACATCAAGATTTTACCATGCATTATTGCCAGTGAAATAGGTTTCTCTATTGATGGTGGGTTGATGTGTCCAATGCCCATATAACATATAATATCGCTAATGGCAAACATGCATTAGAGGGCACACCTTACGTTCGCACTTTGCTGATAAATCAGTCCCGCATTCAAATTGTAAATTCGATCACTTGGCTACGAAAATAACAAATATATATGCTGATCCATGTACATTGCGGATCCATGTACATTGTACACTGTACATCATATCCACATAAAAACTAGATATATACCTGTATCGCTTGAACACAAGAATAGAGAATGCCACCAGTGCCAGTAGGAACTGAACTACAATACTGAATGAGTTTGTGAGGTTACAGTTGTCTGCTGAGGTATCGTTCTTTGAATGGTCTTCAACAACTGTCTGGGTTGCTCCGTGCGTTGCCTGGGAAGGGTAACAAATCGAGGGTAGCTAGTAGTTGTGATTAGAATTGAAGTTACTTGATTGAATGACGAATGCCAAATGGAAGTTTATACTATTAATCTGTATTTAGCAGTAAACTCGTTAAAAGTTCGTTGTACACCCTTCTGTTACACTATCATTTGAAACATGACTTTGATTGAACAGATATTCAACACACATACCTTCATGAGGGCTATGAAGAGAAGGAAAAACACAGATGTTGTAGAGAACATTGTGAGAAAAATAAAGACTTTCTGACAGAAAACGGAAGTCTGCGTCCACCAACTATTGGCCATCTGCCAGCCAGCAGTTTTTCAGTTACATGGGCTAGAAAAGAAAGGTTATGTTTCCAGTTTCTTCTAAGTAACTCTGGCGGTTTTGAACAGAGGATTTTAATTTACGAGAAACAATGGATGGTAAAGAGAGTTTCGTGGCTTTGAGGATCCATATTTTCAGCTTTTGTGTGGTCCTCACAGTGAGGAGATAAGGACTTCCTTGGCCGCCGAATCATCAAAGTAATCTGTATCCATCTGCCATCATCATCATCATACAAATGTTTAATATTCCGCTTTGTAGTCTACTGCTAGAAGAGCACTTACATATGCTAAATCACACACAGGCAAAACTAACGACTTTCTAAAGCGGTGAAGCCTACTTCGAATCGCTCGGTAACACATACAACTTGTGTATAGGCCCAGGCCATTCGAAGGAGGCTCCAATACTCACAATTCGAGAAACCAATTAGAATAATTAATGTCTGTTGTCAATTAAGTCCTTGTATATACATTTTATATAACTATTAGAGTCCAGATCTTCATGCATTAGATAATTAGTTATTAGTTAATTATACCAAAACTAATTGAAATTAGCAGGCCGGAAAGGTCGCCGCACGATCTGAGCCACCCCTGCCACCGTAACATTCACGGGTTACAGACAGGGTATAAAAGATGCTTCATCTATCTTCAAAAGGGAATGTACTGGTGCCAAAGGTAGCTCAAATCACACGGCAACCCCCCCGGCCCACCAATTTCAATTAGTTTTGGTATAATTTGCATCATTTTTGGGACTTTTTATCCATTTAGATGTAGTAGAACAGGTAGGGAGAGGATGGAATCGCGAAATTGACTGGAGCGATGGGTGCAGAGGGCTGGGGCTTCAGTGGCCTGTGGGAATCCAATATCAAGGTAATATTCCAGCGCTGACGGCATACAGTAATCAGAGACTAAGCTAGGCTTTTCCTGGTGTTTTTCGGGCTGGGGGAAGTGAGGAACGAGAGAATTTTTCACGTTTTCAAATTTTTCTTAAAATTTTTCTTAAATCTTTTCAAAAATGAAATCGCGTGGAAGATGAAATTCAAAGCGCGCACCTAAGAAAGCAGCGCTTTTACAAAAATAACTCGCGTGTTCCATTTTGTGCCCAATTTGGCGTCGCAGTTATAATTTCCCCGAGCTAGGCCGCGGCGCTTTTTAAAAACTTCCAAAAAGTTTCAGATTTTGAATTTTTGAATTTTCAATTTTGATCGAACAAGTCAGTTTACTGTCGAATGTCGACGCACTTTGCCGGTTGTACAGGTGTCTAATGTACACTTATATTGGGTTCAACAAATTCTAGATATTTTGACGCTCGCGAGTCGCGGCTCGTGGCTCGTGGCTACTGCCTACTACTGGCTCAGCTGTCCACTTTAACTTAATTCTTAAACTAAACTTCAACTTAAACTTATATCTGTGTATGTAATAATCACCATTTTAAATAGTCATGGATTTGGAATGTGTTGCTGAAAATTCTCATACTACATCGGTTATAAAATCTCCCATCCCGCCACCCACCTTGACAGAACCCTGCTGTGTTGGTATCGACGAGGCAGGTCGGGGCCCTGTACTGGGACCCATGGTGTACGGTATAGCTTACTGCCCTGTCTCAAAGATACCCGATCTAACAGAACTGGGTGTCAATGATTCGAAACAGCTGAAAGAAGCGGACAGGGAACGAATTTTGGCAGGAATAAATGAAAACAATGACTACATCGGGTGGTGTGTTAAAGTTCTTTCCTCGAACTTCATTTCTAACTCAATGTTGGGTCGTGAGAACTACAACCTCAATGCTATGTCTCACGACACCGCTATCTCACTTCTCCAGGGCTCCTCGACAACGGGATCAATGTTCAAGATGTATATGTTGACACTGTCGGTCCTGCAGATAAATACCAAGCAAAGTTGAGTGGAATCTTCCCCGCTTTGAACATAACAGTAGCTTCCAAAGCGGATGCCAAGTATCCGATATGTGGTGCCAGCAGTATTTGTGCCAAGGTAGCCCGAGACAAATGTATCGAGACGTGGGCCAACCCAGAGAGTAACATGGATATATCGGAGTGTGGTAGTGGGTATCCTGGTGATCCTAATACCAAGGATTGGCTGAGGAGGAATGTTGATCCAGTTTTTGGGTTCCCCCAATTTGTCAGGTTCAGCTGGTCAACAGCAGAGAACATCATGGTGAAGGATTGTGTGAATGTAACTTGGGATGATGAGGAGGAAGAGGAGGAAAACGTCCCAAAAATTAACTCCTTTTTCAAAAATATCCAAAAAGAATCCGACATATCCCGGCATCGGTTCTACCATGAGCAGGGGTTGAAATCAAAAACGGTTTTGTAGTGACATATTTGAGTATTTTTAACCAATATTTTAACTGTATTTTACTTGATATTTTATGATATATTCGATAGATAATTAAAACACCCTTTGTTTGTTATAGACATGTTCAATACTCATGATTAACCCTCACTCTTTTCTAGCAAACATACATGACAAGTAACATCAGTTTATGCGACTGACTCGGATCCTTTTTGCGATGGCTAAATCTAAAGTTATCTACGAGGATTACCGTCCCTTAGAGGAGCTGGTTCGAGGTCTCAACAATGGCTCCCTTTCCCGGTCTACCCTGCGAATAAACCAGAAGAACCATGTCATTTCCTTCGTAACAGGTGACAGTGCTTCAGATAAAGATATTCTCATTGAAGGGACCTTCAAGAACAGAGCCCTAAATGGCGACCAAGTTGCATATGAAATCCTCCCAAAGGATCAGTGGAAGCTGAGGAAGACAGACCTGGCTCTCTCCCTGGTTGGGGGTGATAAGAGTGGAGAGGTGCCGGTCCAAATGAGCAATGAGGTGAAATATCGAGGTGTTATCCACACTGTTCACACCGTTGAGGAGCAGTTCCTTCAACGTACCGCCAAGGTTGTGGGGATTCTTGAGAAGGTTCACACTCGAAAAGCCATGGGATACGCTAAGGGGTACAACCAGAACTTTGCAATGTTCAGCCCCATTGATAGTCGTGTTCCGAGGTTGCTGATACCACTGAAAGAGTTCCCAGCGGGGTTTAGGGAGCGGCCAAAGGACTATGATGACAATTTGATGGTTGCCAAGGTTGATCGGTGGGAGAGGGATGGTAAGTTTGCTTTTGGGACGCTCCTAAAAGCCATTGGATCGGGAACCGATGACCTGGTTGAATCAGCTACTGAGGGAATTCTAGACGAGTATGGATTGGACGCAACTGAATTCCCTGATGACATCAACACAGAAATCCCAGACTTCCAGATAACTGCTCAAGATGTGGCTGATAGAAGTAAGTTTGACTTCCGCAAGAAATGCGTTTTCACCATTGATCCAGCCACTGCCCGAGATCTTGATGATGCGTGTTCGGTTGAGAAGCTTCCAAACGGTAACTATGAGATAGGGGTACACATTGCTGATGTCAGTCATTTCGTGCTACCCGGTACACGGGTTGATGAGATAGCGAGAGAGCGAACTACATCTATCTACATGGTTCAGAAAGTAATCCCAATGTTACCCAGAAAGTTGTGCGAAGATCTGTGTTCCCTGGTCCCCGGTGTCGATCGGTTCTCATTTTCTGTGGTGTGGGAGATGACGGGGGACGGGAAAGTGCTGTCAACAAAGTTTGGTAAAAGTCTGATTTGTTCCTGTGCTAAACTCCACTACGCCCATGCTCAGGATATGATTGAGGCGCCGGACCGGGATTTTGCTAAAGAAGACCTTCCCGAGATTTCTAACGGGTTCACTGCACAGGATCTAGTCGTGGAGGGTTAACGTTCTTCACCGGATAGCACAGGTGTTCCGGGCGGGTAGGAAAGAGAAAGGTTCCATCTCGATCCAACAGTGTAAACTGAGTTTTGCTCTCAACGAGACACGAGATATGCCACTAGGGTTGGGGAGCTACAAGAGTAAGGAAAGTAACAAACTGATCGAGGAATTCATGTTGAAAGCTAATGAGAGTGTAGGCTACTAAGTTATACGAAGTGTTACCCAGGTAACGCGATACTAAGGAAGACACCCCGGACCAAAGGAAAATGTGCTGGAAAGTAGTACAGAGCTCCTGAAACGTATGGGACTGGAGATTGATACGAGCTCCTCTAAAGGCATGCAGGAGGCCCTTAACTCACACACAGTGGCAGGCCTCAAACCTACCCCTACAGGTCTTGTTATAGCAGTCCCTTCTTGCTAAGGCAATGACTCTAGCTACCTACCATAGCTTCGGGAGAGTTCGAGGACTTTCAAAGAGTATCATCATTATGGTCTCTCTATGGACTTGTACACCCACTTCACATCACCTATCAGACGATACCCCGATCTTATTGCACATCGCCAACTCCAGGCCATTTTGGAAGACTTGCCAAGAGGAGGAGGGACCCATGAGTTTTGACGAGGTGTCTGAGATAGCAGAACGGAGCTCCGGTAAAAAGTTTGCATCCAAACAGGCCAGTGATAAGAGTGGAGAGTTGTTCCTGTGGTTGTTTGTCCGGGAACAAGGCTTGGTCTTGGAGGAGGGGGTTGTCATTGAGATAGGAGATCAGAGTATAGATATTCTAGTGTTACGGTTCGGTCTGCAGGATCCGGGTTTGGAGAGATTTCCTGGGCGATGGCGCTGAATTCCAGTCGAAAGAGAAGCACTGGGCACATATATCATGGCCGGCCAAGGGTGAATTGAAGGCTGAGAGTGTGCGGTATGAGTTGCTTGGATAAAGTTGTGGTGGGGATTAAAGCGGGAAAACAGCTATTCAAGACATCGGGTGTCCTGCCTAGACCGGGTAGCCTGGCCGGGAAGGACCTTGTGACATATGATGGTGTTTACTCACCAGAGGATGTTTGAGTGTTTTACATTTTCAGAGAGAGGGAGCTGCTGACGTTTTATATTTCGTTTCTTGTGTTCAACATAACAAGCTGTATGGAAGTCGTCCTTCCATCACACAGGTCCCGTGATAGACTATGACGGAGGGCGCGGCGACTCACTTGTTGACCCTATCCCGCGCGATACACTCCCAATTCCGTGCGCGCGCGGGTCCTGTCTCTGTCATCACGTGACTTGTGTGTATGTCTGGCACTGTGACATCAGAGCTCACATTGTGTTGTTCAGTGTAATTGGCAGTTTTTCAATCAGTTTCCATTTCTCTGTTTCTATAGCTCTCCCATGGCTGTGGATCCTCTGCCCGTGCTGAGTGAGAATCCCTACTTCAAGACGCTGTGTAGGGTCCTGGACGAGCATTTTAATCTGTTCAAGAAGACTGTGAACGATGAATTTCGGCAGTATGAAATTTGGCAGGTAAAATAATGCAGTTAAACGTTTTTTCTCACATGATAGATGCTTTTATAAGTTATAGCTCCATTTTCTCTATCTCTCTCTCTCTCTCTCTCTCTCTCTCTCTCTCTACCCCCCCTCTCTCTCTCTCTCACTCAGGTGATGCTGATAACGGTCGCCATGACACTGATGTCTGAGGCAATACTCAACTTCCTAATCCAAGATGAACCACTACTTCGGAGGCTGAAAAAGGGATTTTTCCGAATTGCACGGAAATCTCCCATTGTGGGAGGTATAATTCGAGAGAAAGTGGAGAAGACGAAGCGAGAGATGGCGTCAGATGGTCCTTGGGTACTTCCCGAAGGTAACAATTGTGGAATCGTCGTACCACCCCCCACGTAAAAACCGTTTATTGGGAGCTTTTCTATAGTTATGTAACCTTTCGGTTTATTCCCCGACTTGCTGTCTAGAAAATATTCTCGGGGGAAGGGCGAGGGAAGGGAGATAGAGGGAGGGAAGATGTCACAAAACTTCGTAGGCGGCAGGGGTGATGGGTACCTTGGGAATATTCAACGTAGTTCATTATAAAATATTAACACTTCGACGTTTCTATTTTATCTGTAGATATTTTGACTAAACAGTGTGGAGCGTCGAACAAAACATCGCGGGTGGGGGTGCCATTTTAACGTTTCTATTTTGTCTGTGGAAGCTGTATTTTCCGAGGGCAACTAGCAAAAAATCGTGGGTGGGGTGCCTATCTGACATATAAATTATAAATAACCCAATTCCTCCCCCATGATACGTAATGCTTCTTCTAAATTTACCCCTCTCCCACCCAGGTCACAGTTACAGGAAGACACTGCCCGAGGAAGGATTCAAAGACCCCGAACTGTGGAAGGAGATTGATCACTATGGCTCGTTGAATGATGTCAACTGGCAAAAGGGAAGGTGTTCTGGGACAATTTATTGTGCTGAGAATGACAACAATGAGCTACTTAGTGAGGTTAGTTATATATTGGATTGTCTAGCTATCTTTTTGAACATCTAGTAGTAGTAGACATAGTCAGAAACACCAAATGAATACCTAATTGATCCCTGTCCATGATACTCGAAGAAACCCTCAAATTACACGTTATTATATTTAGTATTTACCAATGTGGATCCATTTTATTTTGATGTGTTCTTCAGAAGAAGAGAGAACTTCATCTGAACCACGTACTCCGATTTGATCTAGGCGGCGTTTGACAGGTGTCAAGTCCCGAAAGTTGTTCTCGATATTTAATCTTCTTCTCGAGATATAATCTAGTAGTACTTGACAGGCAGCATACAACGATCCCCTCATACTGCAGCTTTAGCGATCCATCCTTCAGCCTTCACTATAATACTTGTCCATGGAATAGCTACAAGAGAACAATCCCCAATGTGTGTTCTAGGTCTATAAGAGGTATTGCTGGACTAATCCCCAATACGTGTTCCAGGTCTATAAGAGGTATTGCTGGACTAATCCCCTGCACGTTGAGTGTTTCAAGGATGTTAGGAAGATGGAGGCAGAGATTGTGGCTATGTGCGGGAAGTTATTTCATCACCCAGATCGGGTAGGTGTGGTTTTTTTTGCTCTCCTCGCAACCCTCTTTTACAAATGTAAAGAAGGGTTAGAACATGAACAAGGGCAGGTGTGGTTTTCATTCCGGGTGTCTATGATTCCATTATTAATACCATTATGATACCACTATGATACCATTCTGTATTAGCTTTCTCGAAAATTCTTCGAAAATTCATTTCAATGCCATCATTATACCAAAAATAACTGTAGTAATTAGTACATAACTGGAACATAATGTAAACATGGTTGTGTGCCAGATGTAAACTTTTCAACTTACCAGTCACAGATCTCTACATTTCTCACTTTATTTCTCTCTTTCACTATTTCTCTCTCACTTCTTTCTACCTCGGTCTCATATATACCAAAATGAAATTAAATAAAAGTTTTACCCCAATCTAGTCGTACAAATGAAAGTTCCGTCTCACCTTGGTAATTGTATGATTAAAATATTGACTAACTTCACCGGAAAGTTGTATGCCCTTTAATTGAAATTTGATTTGACATGACTGTCTTTAAGGCGTGAGACAACTATAATCATTATAAAGGCTTCAATGACGCACGATATAGCTTGTGCGGTAGGGGGTTATATAATATACCATCATCCCCCTCCGGCCTCCATAGAACCTTAGAAAGCTGTCGGTGATCTACCCCACTCGCCTTTAGTAAGCCATTAGTCAGTACCTTTCTTCCCAATTACAACCTACAGTACCCTCCTTCCCAATAACAACCTAGTAATCACCACCGGGACGTAGGACCCCACCACCCCATTCCAAGTACCTATCGTTATCCAACCACCACCCTCTCTCTCTCTCTCTCCAGGTATATGGAAGTGTTACGAGTGGGGGAACTGAATCCATCCTCATGTCCATGAAGACCCACAGAGATTGGGGACGGGAGGTGAAAGGAATCAGTAAACCTAATATTGTCGTACCAAAGACGGCTCACCCTGCATTTGATAAAGCAGCCGCATACTTCAAAATACACATCATACACATTGAGGTTTGTGTTGTTTGACAGTCACTGTAATATCGTTCAGAATATAATCTCTCCAGAATATAGATCTTTTTTGAATACCCACGAATTCGTTAGCCTCTATAGATTGATTCAGCTAAATAGACAGTTTAAGATCTAAAAGTCTCACTTTGCAAGTTTAACACAAAATGGTTGGGCTCTGAAGGTGGTATCATATGATTTCACTTGTCACCATCTATTTTTGATGATTTCATCATTACGTAGTGGATGGAGTTTTATTAAATGTCAACTCTGTGAACGTTGCTTCAGCTGGTGGAGTGATTCGCAATCAATTAAAGCGAAACAACGATTTTGTAGTACTAATGTTCAATTAAGAACAGTACGTAGGTCGTAATCATTCGGGTTAAGTGTGTTGTTAGGATGGGAGTGAAAAGGCCAAAGCCGGTAGAAGTTTTATGTCTTGATCATATATTTCACTTAGCCATTTTCCATACTCAGTTCATACTCAACACAATATAATACAAAGCTACAAAAACTTCTATAAGCTCTTCGCCCAGATTGAGTATTGCACAACATGCTGTTACGGGGGTTGTGCAACATCAACCTCAATATTACACATGACATGGAGTACTGCCACTTCACATGTGTAATCTTGACGTTTATATTAATTGAATATTAATTGAATATTGGAGGATGCAGTTCCCACGCACACCCCCCTTTACTAATGTGTGACGTCACCTTGACAGAAAAGAGAAAAAAGACTATGAAAAGATGAAACTATTGACAGAAAAGAGAAGATAAAACTATCTTGACAGGAAAGAGAGACCCTTGATCGCGTCATAGTCTATCCACGTGCCCTGTTAAATAGTAACATGTCAGTTACCAGACTAGGTATTTTCAATAAATAGACCACCCACAACTGCAGCAGCAGCCACCCACGGCTGGTCACGTGTTTACTGTTAAGTCTCCTACCTATTGGGCACCCCTCCACTAAGTTTATCCATCTCTTGCCCTCTCTTGCCGGTTGCCCTCTTCTTTTTTCAAATACCTCTCCATCCAGGCCTTCTTCTTTATTTCAGAGCCACATGTTAACTCCCATAATAATGTTCTGCAGGTTGATCCAGTTACCTATGCAGTTAACCCCCAATAATGTTCTGCAGGTTGACCCAGTTACCTATGCAGTTTACCCCCAATAATGTTCTGCAGGTTGACCCAGTTACCTATGCAGTTAACCCCCAATAATGTTCTGCAGGTTGACCCAGTTACCTATGCAGTTAACCCCCAATAATGTTCTGCAGGTTGACCCAGTTACCTATGTAGTTAACCCTGCTGATGTGGCCCGGGCAGTTAATTCCAATACTGTGTGTATCGTGGGCTCGGCTCCACAGTATCCCCATGGAATTATGGATGATTTCGTGGCCCTTAGTGAGATTGCTGTCAGGTAAAAACAACCAATTGCCAAGCTAGACTGCCATTCGCACGCTCCGAACGTATAAAATGGAGCTTTCGTTTCATCTCTCTCTCGGATACATTAGATACTTCAGTGGTTACCCCACGCTCGACCACCTAACAACTTCCTCCCTCAGGCACGATATTGGTCTCCACGTTGATTCCTGTCTTGGTGGATTCCTCATCCCCTTCATGGAGGATGCTGGATTTCCATTACCCCTCTTTGATTTCCGGTTACCAGGGGTTACCGCTGTCTCCATAGACACCCATAAATACGGTTACACCTACAAGGGATCCTCAGTAGTCCTCTACAGGTACTTGAATCACATCGCTCATTAATTACTTATTGATCATAATCCAACAGCGCCGTTGTGGGGGCCGTGTAGCTTGATCTACCTGTCATGCAAATATGCTCTGACCACAGTTCTCGCACGCTCCTTATTCGAAAGAAATGAGAATAGGGTCAGGCCAATGTTTATGACATGACAGTGATCTATCGAACCCTCGCTGACCGGTGTGAGTTACACCTGCCAAAACACCCTACAATGATCCAACATTCCACTTCAGGAGTTTTGAAATGTTTGGTCACCAGATAACTAGTACTAGCGACTGGGCGGGTGGTGTGTACGCCTCGCCCTCCGTAGCAGGAAGTCGTCCTGGAGCAAATATCGCAGTTACCTGGGCATCCATGATGAGCTTCGGGCACAAAGGTAAGGTTTTCTGCTTGGAATTGCAGCGGTATTTTTAGCTATTTTATATTTGCATTCATTGGTTTTTCTTCCCAGCACCACGGAAACCAAAGATTGTTCAATAACTGATTATCGTGCCCCACCCTCATTCCTCCAAACTTTCAGAGCATATAGTTGAGTTCCTTTTTTGGAGAAAAACATAGAAATATTTTACCAGAGCATGTTTGCGTCGCGAAATTGAATTTCAATTGGTGATTGCAGTTTCAGTCAAACCATTCAATCGAATTCCAATTCTGAATAATGAAATCTGAGCAAGAATTACTTCCTGAATTCCAATTCATGATTCGAGACGTAAACCAGCTCTAGTTAAATCTCTTATCATACCTGGCGAAAAAAGTTTTTTTTTGTAATTAAAACAGTAACCACTTGATGGTTTGGTATCGCCGCACCTTTGACAATGAGATATCAGTACAGTACGAATATCACGTACTGCACAGTCAGATAGCAGCTGCACTCAATTGAGCCGATCATGTCTGAGTTTCTCTTCCTTGCTAAAACCATCAATAATTCTCTCCCTACCCGACTACTTAAAGAGCACCTCGTCGCGTTAAAACTATTCGTAGAACCCAGCTTCCTTCTTTAGAACACATGAAAACTTCCTCTAACTCTTAACGTTTTTAGGTTATGTAGCTGCAACGAAAGAAGTTATTAACGGAGCCCGATACTTTATTCAAGGACTGCTTAAAATCGAAGGAATTAAGGTAAAATTGAAAGATTGCTTATTATGTATTTAATCCCATGTCCCATCGCCCCCCTCGAAGATCTTCTGGTCAAGGTTTATACCGCTCTCCACGGGTAATGCTGTCACAAACATAATGTGGTTTATTAATAGCATAAATCAGGACAATTCATGAGAAAATTCCATAATGTTCTACACCGGGGGGGGGGGGGGGTCCAACCTATTTTTTGTATGTTTGTACGGAAAAAAACAAGTGTTTCCTCAAACAATAAAATACAAAAAAATACAAAAAAGTACAAAAAAATACAAAAAAATAAAACGGGGTATAAATGATTAAACAAAGCTTTTCCTCGCCCCCATGACCGCCCTGTTTGTAACGTAACTAATTGTATTGTCTGTCCTTGTATGTCGGGTAAATATGACTGTAGCGTGAAGGGTGTTGTGTATAACATCACGTGTTGTATATGTGGTGATTTCTATGTTGGAGTCTCCAACATAGAAACTTGGAGAAACATCACGACCTATTCATGACCGTTTTCTCGAACACAGACAAGCCGCTACTACACCACACAAACACCCAAGTAATGGTATCGCTTGTCATTATCTAGAGAAACACAAAGGAATACTACCTTCCCTGAAACTCGAGATATTGGCGAGCGGTACCACGAATACCATCAAACGCAAGATTATTGAAGCTAGCTATATCAAGCGATTAAAACCAGAGCTAAATAACAAAGACGAGTGTGAACTAGTACAATCTTTTCTGCTCTGATTGTGACGTATATTGTACAGATATAATTGTAGTTCCGTGTGAGGATAAGTGACCGAATGAGAGAGAGGGAGAGAGAGAAGGTGTGAGTATGTGAGAAAGTGAGTAGTATAGTTCTTATTGATATTTAAGTAATTGAGTGATTTATTAACTAACATTTCTTTTCTATTTATAGCTGATGATGACGTTAAACGTCGAAACCGTCCCGTATTATCTTTCCTGAAATAAATCTCCGAGTCGTCTACAGTCCCAAATAAACACTATTTCATTGCTTTTCTGATCGTTGAAACTTTAGTTTATGATCATAATTGTGTCATAAATTCCTATTAAACTGTGGTTTCATACAAAATTAGCATCTTTTTCTTATAATTGGAAGATAAAAACATGTTTTAATCATGTTTTAATTGTTCTTTATCAAAACACAAGGAAATATTCTATTCAAAATTTTCGAAATATCTGAATCAATGATGTTTACTTTTTCGAATTTCGAATGAAAGATAATAAATACACGACAAACGTTCCCAGGTGGTACATTAGCACAAAAGGAACCCGTCCATGAACTTTTACTAGGCCACCTCCATAATTTGTTGTACTTCTTTTGTACTGTTTGTACGAAAAATCGGAATTTCTAAGAGAGAAAATCTTTCCAAATCGAAATTTCTATCCAAGAAAGTATTATCGAATCGCAATTTCTAAGCGAGAGAAATTTTCCCGAATCGCAATTTCTTACCGAGAAATTTTTCTCGAATCGTATTTTCTAAGCGAGAAATTTACCCGAATCGCAATTTCTTACCGAGAAAATTTTCTCGAATCGTATTTTCTAAGCGAGAAATTTCCCCGAATCGCAATTTCTTACCGAGAAAATTTTCTCGAATAGTATTTTCTAAGCGAGAAATTTCCCCGAATCGCAATTTCTTACCGAGAAAATTTTCTCGAATAGTATTTTCTAAGCGAGAAATTTCCTCGAATCGCAATTTCTTACCGAGAAAATTTTCTCGAATCGTATTTTATAAGCGAGAAATTTCCCCGAATCTCAATTTCTTACCGAAAAAATTTCTCGAATCGTATTTTCTAAGCGAGAAATTTCCCCGAATCGCAATTTCTTACCGAGAAAATTATCCCGAATCGAAATTAGTACCGAGAAAGTGATCTCCAAATTTTCTCGTAATCGTAATCTGAATCAATGATTTTGCTTTTTCGAATTTCAAAAACGTGTACTTTTACATACTTTTTTTTGTACTTTTAGCAGGAACATTGATGACAATGGAACTGAAAACGTTCCTAGGTGGTACATGAACATAAACGGAACCCAGCTATGTATTATTTATACTTTTATCAGGCACCCACATCCTTAAATATTTTTTTGTATTTTTTTGTATTGTTTGTATGGAAAAAAACAGGAATTTCGGATACTTTTATGTATGGTCCGTACAAAAAAGTACAAAAAATAGGTTGGAACCCCCCGGGGGGGGGGGGGGGGGGGGGGGGGGGGGGGCTGTTCACCATTTATTAAGTCGAAGGGCTACTTTTACTAATGATTCCTCGAGAAGTCTTCTTGGCAGTCTAATATAACTAATTGCAGGTCATGGGAAAGCCTGAGGTATCCTGTGTTGCGTGGACGAGTGATGAGTTTAACATCTATAACATGTCCAGTGATCTATCTGGCAAGGGATGGAACTTAGCTGTACTACAGTTCCCTGCTGGTTAGTGTGTTACATGTCAATAATATTAATAAAGCTAAAGTTTGTATAAATATATTCCAGTTTGTATAAATATATGTCTGGTGACGCCGGATGCAGATACCGTTTTGACTTGTTCAGTTAAAGGGGTTAATCATCAAGGGTTGATAGTGCGCTCTCAGGTCAGGTCGGCGCCGCCAGATGACAGAGATCTTTAGCAAGATCTTGATAAAGATCTGTCTTGTCAGAGTAACGAATATATTAACCTGACATCGAGGTTGGAGCAGAAAATTAAAATGATGCATTCCCCTTACAAAATTCCCATGACTGCAATTTTAATCTGTATGTCCTGTCAAAATTTTCATTTGGGGGACTATGTCCGATTCCTCTTTCTCTCTTGTGCGGGGGAACGGTAAACTAAATCACCTGTCTCCGTATAATAGTCAACTACCAGGGAGAAACGTTGACAAAAATATAAGATTAAAAGCATCGACGGGGAAATTCTATGTAATGTTTTAGCTCTCCGCTCCCATATTAATTTGAATATAATCGATCTCAGCGGAGTCAGCGGAGTATGAAATAGAAGGACTAAGTGCTGATCTGCAATAGCAAGCAATGATGTCCCATTAAATTTTAAGATGCAAGGGTGGGGTTGTGGGGTCCCTGCCGTCCCCGACTACACCATTTTGGTCAAAGGTATTGTTTCCATTCGACATGCTTCCAACTAAATACTATACAGTATACCAGTGTGGTGAGAGTGTATTTAGATTGTGTGAAGTGAGGGTGAGTGGTGATGGTCTCAGGTTTTGTTCTAGAAAGGTACTATCAAAACACAAGATATACCAAAGTGGTAAGTAATTTTTCAAAAATTACTTACCAAATCAAGGTCCTGTCTCCAAATAAAAAAACAGCAAATATTGTGTATCCAGAAGTTTTGTAACTGATGTTTTTCTATTTGGAGACAGGACATCAAAATATGTTGTTTTACTTTTAAACATTTCCTCGGATACAATTTATCAGCACTATTAGTGGCATTATTTATGAAGGAGTATCATAATGTTAGATCATTTCACTAGAATAACTTTCGTCATTTGTATGTAGTTGCAGCAGCTCCTCTCCCTATTGTTGTGTCACAAGCCGATGTGGTTTATTTCACTTTATTAAGAGTTCCAGATTTCGGAGATAATGAGACTGTTCTGGCCCATGCAAATAACCTATATCAAGAAGAAGAATTGGAGAGATTATACGGAGCAAGTTTCCTTCACCTTATTTTTGTATTGTAATTTTGAGACACTCCGGGTTCCTCCTGGCCGGTATTTATACGTCGCAGACTGGCGTTATCAAAACGTGAGCAGGGGCTTGCAACTCCGTCAACTTGGCGTCGTGGTCCCCTATCGGCTTATCACTATCTTCTTCTTCTTCTTCTTCGTAGAGGCTGTCTCTGCTTATCACTATCAGTGCAGGTGTGCGGTGAAGGAAACTTGCTCCGTATAATCTCTCCAATTCTTCTTCTTGATATAGGTTATTTGCATGGGCCAGAACAGTCTCATTATCTCCGAAATCTGGAACTCTTAATAAAGTGAAATAAACCACATCGGCTTGTGGAGCTCCTCTGCAAAAACCGTTATCGGTGGTCCTTAACCGAATTACCAAACTCGGAGCATGTCCGAACATACTGTTACAATTATGGGGCGTGCTATCCCCTACCTTAATATGAGCCATGGTAATTTGCCCATTCACATAAATACAACCAGGGGTTTTATATATATCACATCACTTCAAGTGATAACTAAAACCCTGAATCTATAACATACTATTAACTATCATAGGGGGCACATATCCAGTGACCCCGCATCCACCTCTCTCTCCAAGGAAGTTTCCAAAGAGAAATAGCTTCTGCCCGAGTATCCATTTTCTCGGCCCAACCATTACCAAAACCATTTCGGTAGTTCCACTCCTGTTGGATATATGACAGGCTAGGGGGCACATAATAGTGACCCCGCATCCACCCCTCTCCCCAAGGAAGTTTGCAAAATTAATTAACGCCTGTTCGAGAGTTCATTTTCTCGGTCCAATCATTACCAATCTAGCTTGGTAGTTTCAACATCCATGGAGTATAATTTCCCCATATTATGTCACTAATCTGTCAGAACTTTGGCCTGACCCTATTCTCATTTCTTCAAAACCGTGGCCACTTGGCCGGACAACTGGCGATCAATGATCGCCCAGTAGTTAATTTCAATACTACCGCCCAGACACGAGCTGTTGATTCACCGCATAGAATCTAGACTATTATGTGCTCTAATTACAGTCTTGAACTGTACACAAAACAATACCATCGATTATGTATTGACCGATATATTCCACTTTGAGTGTGGATCCAGGTACACAACGGATGGTTCTATTGGCTGCATAAACTACTCTTATTTGAGCATAAATTCTCATCACATTTCACAATGTGGGTTCATTACCTATTAGCTATAAACTGCTCTCATTTGAGCACGATTACTCGCCACAATTACTCAACATATTGTATCGGTCTTCTTCAATACCCATGGGTTCCTGTCTGGCGGCGCCAGACCCCAATTTCATTCTCCCCATTTATGGGGTTCATTCACCATTATCGGCAAACTGCTCATATTTGAGCATTATTCGTCTGCCTGCTTGTGGAGGGTTCATCCCTGCACAGATTGAGCATACCAGCTTAGAAGCTAAGCTTGTCATTCCATAATAAATCAGCAAGATAGGTCAGAGGTCTTGCTTAAATTAAACACATCACACTTGATAATGCTGCTATGCATTCAAACTTATAAAACTGGTTCATATTACCAGTACTGCATTGCCCGGTAAATCGGGGTCAAATACCGTAAATTTCCTATTTTGGGGGAAGTTTACCCTCCCGGTAAATTGGGGTTCCGGTAAATCGGGGCCCGGTAAATTTGGGTCCGACTATAATAGTGGAATATCAGCCACTACCAGTACATTGAGTTATCAGTGGAATATCCACTATCAGTACATTGAGTTATCGGTGGAATTATCCACAATAAGTACATTGAGTTTAGTGGACTATCTCCACTATCTCCACTATCTCCACTACAAGTCCATTGATTTACAAGCGGACTATCACCACTAACAGTACATTCATTTACATTCACCAATAATAACACATCATATCAGATCATACTTACATAATACATATTATATATCCTATATATTCATGGGGGAGTCTTCTGGTAAAATCTAAGGAAAAGGTAGCATACACTGCTCAAATACCCAAGAAAGAACGCCAAAAGGAAGAGCAGATCCCAGCGGATCTCTCCTGGGTACCTGTATGACACACTTCCCCTACAATTTCCCAGGTGCCCTGTTCGCTAGTTATTCACTGCACACCATACAACTATACCTGTATTCACATATTAATTCACTGCACTCAATACAATTACATGCATTCACTTACAAACATTGAACAGGGCCATGGCCATACTTAATTACATTTCAATATTCCGGTGGAAAATACCTCCACCCCGGTGGGAAAACACCCCCACCCAGGCAATGCCTAACAAAATCTATTTACCTCCCCCAACAGTGCAGACTTTTCTTACCTTATTCGTTGTACGTAGTATATCTCATATCATATCCGGTGGTTGAATACTGTGCCGTCAACTGTAGCTTCCATCACCACTTGTCCCCGACTTTTCCTCAAGCCATCATTATCTCTTCTGTCTGGTGATCGTACTCCTCTCCAATGATTCCAATGAGTGGGTTATGAATATGGGTCACTCCCATCCCACCGTGTCACTTACACCTTTCACCCGTTCCGGGTTTAAATCATCCTACTCTGGAACAGTAAATAGTGGGCATACAGAGCCCAATTTCATAGCCTTTAGGTAGTTCAACTTCTACCTGATATTGGTCACTTGTCATTACACAAGACAACAATCCAATCGTATTGACCGGCTCAATCGGAATAGTATCCCGGCCGGTGGTCCACCAAACACGCACCTTACAGAATGATCAATGGTGATCAACAGTATACATCAATGGTGTATTACATCACTTCTTGACTTCCATCCAATATATGGAATACCTTCACATGATGATGAGAGGATGGTATCCTCTGCTTTCAAATTCAAAATAATATACAACACCCCTCATAACTGGGGACCTGACTGAGCGAGGTATCATGTTTCCTCCCACATGTAAGAGACAAATCAGCAGGGGATTATTGTTCAGCCCCTGGATATCAGCAACATCTGCAACAACAAAATATACTTGTATCTCCACAGTATGTGGAGCTAGCCCGATACTCATTCGATCAAACTGTCGCGCACAGTACACACTGCACAACTCATAGTAGTGCCCTATGCACTAATCAGATTCCATTCACAGGGGTCTCTACTAAAATTAGAGCCTTTATTCACTTATTATTCACCAAACCGTACCCGTGCAGTGGATATTATATATTTCCACACACAGTTGTCAGTTAATAGACACAGGTGTGTAATATTTTAGGTTTCCACCTTCTGACTCCCAATGCTAATTGGGACAAAGACTCCTGCCGAGGTGTTTCTCACGCCATCCGCGTCCACCTCGTTAACAGCCCCCATTATATTTGAGGGTGTACCTAAATCAGAGGATCTATTCCCTCTACAGGACCATGGTTACTCCCCGGCCCCCGCTGTTAATTCCAGCCCTGGTTTCCAGGATAATTACTGTAATTAGACCAGTCATTATGGTACTCAGATCCGTTGTCCCAATTATCAGACCAATTATTGCGGTCACCAGACCAACTTTGTCCTCCAGAGTTTAACTCTCTGGAGTTCCCGGGATACCTTCCCCAACAATCCGAACACTCCCAACGTGGTGTTCGATCATTATCGTACTGCATGTTATTCTGATATTGGTAATCAGATATCAGGGGTATATTCCTCAAACTGTCGTGAAGGCCCAGATCGATTCACTTGTGAGAATTCAGTTCTGAAAGCTGGGACTGCTACAGCCTCCTCTCTTCTCTCAACAACTCTCCCCCGGATGGTTTTCCGGGCCTGATGCGAGATTTCAAGCGTTATTGCCTCCTCAAGGAGTCTATTAAAATTCATATTATTAATGTTCCGAATTAGCTGTATGCTAACCTCATCATTTATAATACCCGCAGCTAGAGCATCTTTCATTACCGAGTCCCTACTACTCCTTGCAATTGGATCCGTGTTAGGGAATCCAATGTTACCCAAATCTCGGAGTCTCTCTCCGAATTCATGCACTGATTCACCAGCTTTTTGGCTGGAATTTCGAATATCAAATCGTGCTTTTAATGCGTTATATCTAGAGCTATCCTCTAGAATTCTCCGAGCACCCTCCTTATACACAGCCCAGGACGACGTGTCCAGGTTCGATTCGACAATTCGTTCCTGCATTTTTGGTGGCAGGTATGTTACAAAACCCCCGATAATGGCTGCTTCACTCAGCCCCAAGACATTAACAAAGGCCTCATAACCACAGAGGAACTGTCTTATAGTCATTTGTGCAGGTGAGTACACCAGCGGCTGTCTCATTCCCGCTGTCAATAAGCGGGTATCTAGTTCCTTGTTTCCTCCCAAGGCTCTCTGCAATTTTAACAGGGCTTTAATTCCCTGTTTATTCTCCTCCGGCAGATCGTGAAGGTTTTCCTTCCTGAGTAATTCCTCCAGCTTTCTTTCAAAAGCTGCCTCCGCTGCTTTCACCGCATCGGCGAAATTGCCTGGCTCTAACCCAGGTTCTATCCTGGTTACAGCACCATTTGTGGGGTCCCTGCCGTCCCCGACTACACCATTTTGGTCAAAGGTATTGTTTCCATTCGACATGCTTCCAACTAAATACTATACAGTATACCAGTGTGGTGAGAGTGTATTTAGATTGTGTGAAGTGAGGGTGAGTGGTGATGGTCTCAGGTTTTGTTCTAGAAAGGTACTATCAAAACACAAGATATACCAAAGTGGTAAGTAATTTTTGTATTGTAATTTTGAGACACTCCGGGTTCCTCCTGGCCGGTATTTATACGTCGCAGACTGGCGTTATCAAAACGTGAGCAGGGGCTTGCAACTCCGTCAACTTGGCGTCGTGGTCCCCTATCGGCTTATCACTATCTTCTTCTTCTTCTTCTTCGTAGAGGCTGTCTCTGCTTATCACTATCAGTGCAGGTGTGCGGTGAAGGAAACTTGCTCCGTATAATCTCTCCAATTCTTCTTCTTGATATAGGTTATTTGCATGGGCCAGAACAGTCTCATTATCTCCGAAATCTGGAACTCTTAATAAAGTGAAATAAACCACATCGGCTTGTGACACAACAATAGGGAGAGGAGCTGCTGCAACTACATACAAATGACGAAAGTTATTCTAGTGAAATGATCTAACATTATGATACTCCTTCATAAATAATGCCACTAATAGTGCTGATAAATTGTATCCGAGGAAATGTTTAAAAGTAAAACAACATATTTTGATGTCCTGTCTCCAAATAGAAAAACATCAGTTACAAAACTTCTGGATACACAATATTTGCTGTTTTTTTATTTGGAGACAGGACCTTGATTTGGTTTGGATTCCCAACACGGCTCATCGCCACATATAGCTGCCCGTGACTGAAGAATGAAGATTCGTGGCAAGCCACACCCACTCTTTCCATTGTTTGTCCTGAAAATATGAGCATGTATATAATACTCTACAGTCAACGTGTATACGATATTGTCTTTATGAACGACATTTACCTTGTGCTTTGTTTGAAGTGAGGACGAATGATGGCCGGACAGGGAATTGTTTCCGGGTCAGCTTGAAGGGGAAAAGGTTATCACTTGGGGACATCGGGATTCTTGGAATCATGATCTCGTTTCCCTCAAATGGTCCGTGTGATATAGCCGCGAAGATGGTATGTGTGCCAAGTGCCTGAAAGTGAGAGGTGCAAATTGGTTAGAAGTGCAACTTAGCGGTAGTATAGAATGTTTTTTAGTATACTTAACATAAAATTCATTTCCGTGCACCTCTTACTTTAATTGTGTATGTCGTCCCATTGCAGTGGCCGTGTTGGGGGTGGAGGTTCCTAAGTAGCATAATCGGGCATCCCACCTTTAACGTCAGGGATATAGGCGGGAACCCAGATGGGGTTAGTGAGTTGAGGAACTCCTGGGGATACAGATGTTGGTCTTGATCGACCGAGTCATAGCCTCTATAAACCTTCGCATCCCCTGAAAAATAAGTCGATGAAGAAAAGGATGAAGACGGTAAAGATAATATGAATATATCTCATAAATAGATGCATACATACCCGGGAAACGATCAAGCATCTTGTTATTAAGATAATCCAGAGTTTTATTGGTCGGAACGATCAGGGCTCGCCTAGAAATCCATCTTCCGTCGCTGTATCGATTCTCCAAACCCTCAAATACCCAGTCCATCAAGTTCTCTATTGTCCCGTTGAACGCCATATTTTCACTTATGGCGATCAGGTTTCCATTGTTAAGAGGTAATCGTCCGCTCCCAAGATGCGAAAGATAGTCTGCGTATGATCCATTATCTCCACTCATAACGCTTCTCATGTTTGTGGAAAAGGTGAACGTCCTGATGTCTTTCCATATATAACTCTTTTTGAGGCACGATTGCACTATTTGTCCCCTTCCTCCTTTCCGCACTACAGGCAATACCTGTTTCCAGTCTCCCGAAAAAACCTAGGGAATTAAAATTTAAATAATAAGTTAAATAATCATACTATTATGTAACAATGCACCATAATAGATTTGAACTTACAACAGTCAGTCCTCCAAATGAAATATCTTGCTGTAATAGGTCTCGCAAAGAACGGTCGAGGGCTTCAAAAACGTGCTTGTGACCCATGGAGCACTCATCAATCACCAGAAGTGACGCCCTTTTCAGAAGTTTCCCTGTCCCATCCCTTCTTGAAAACCCTGATATATATTTCGTGATGAACTGTGATAACCGTTTTTTACTCACAATAAACATTAACTGTGAGTATCTAGATACAATTTTGTTGAAATGTACCTGCTGTAGAAGAACTGGATAATTGCAGTGGAATTTTACAACGTGAATGGAGTGTTCTCCCTCCCGTTAGCAACGTTGATGCTATCCCGGACATAGCTGTTGCGATGGCGATCAACCCTTGACCTCGGACCGTGTCCAGCAATATATTTAGAGTATGAGTTTTTCCAGTTCCGCCGGACGCTTGTAATGCAAAGCAATTAGCTACAGAATCAGATTGAATAGAATCCAAAACTGCCGTGTAGAATCTTTCTTGCTCATGGTTTAAAGTCGCTATTCTTGATGATAGTGAAATTTCAATTTCTGGAGAGAAAAGTGACAGTTGTTCCGTAATTAAACGATCTCCTTGTGGGTTTTCTTGAGCGCCAGTCAATTCGATTTCCTTGAAAATAAATTCACATAATCACAATCAGATCAAATTTAACAGTTAGCATGCCAAGCCGTAGGGTGGAGTGAGAGAGAGAGAGAGAGAGAGAGAGAGAGAGAGAGAGAGAGAGAGAGAGAGAGAGAGAGAGAGAGAGAGAGAGAGAGAAATTGGGAGATAAAAAGATGACGATGGATCGGGTATCAGATTGGAAAATACATACCGGATATGGCAAATTAAAGTCTTCTAATGTATAATCTTGATCTTCCAGCGCATTCTTGATGTAAGTAAGGGAATCGTTTCTTGTTGTGTCCACAGATAAATCATCACTAAATCGTTCCCAAAATGCACTTGGGTCCGATGGCTTGTGATACAGCAGTATGCTGATGAAGAAATCTCGTAGAACATCACCACACTGCAAATATTTTTTGGGTAAAAAGGACTAAAGTCGAAATGGGTTGTTTTGTGAATACCTTAACTGACACAGCTTCGTCCATGGTAAGATTGATTGAGTTGTCGTCTTCTAAGATACCATATCTAACACAGGCTTTTTGAAATGATCCGCAATGAACTCCATTGATCGTTAGAAGATCGTCAAAAGAAGTTGCTCCGGCCTGTTGTGAGAAAGATTCATTCAGATTTTTTAGTCTTATTTCTTAGATAGTACATGATTCTTTGGTGTTATTATTACCTTATGATATAAGAGAAGTCGAAGATAGTACTGCTCAGATTGACGGGGACTCAGGTTTATGATAGGAACTCTACCGATGGAAAACCCTCTTTTTCTTCTTTGCCATGACCTATGTAGGATAATTATTTATGAAGGAGCAAATACATTACATATGGTTTTCAGATCAAGCACTAAAGTGTCTCTTGATTAATTTAATTTTGGTTGATATTTTGGTATGTTACTGCGAAGCGGAAAAAGAGTAGGCATGTTTAAAGAGCTGGACCGTATCCTGGAAGAAAGGGTGGAAGAAAAAAATCCCAATCATAACAACTTGATGAAAAATTTAGAGATACTTGACAGGAAAAAAAGATATATGCTAAAATTGAAAAGAGTAAGTGACACCTTCTCTCGTTTTAAATACTAATTTTATTCAATAACCCATAATGTCACATCTTTTCAGTTACAAAGGAAAGCAGAAAAAAATCTTGCAGAACTTGATATAATGAAGGAAATCCTTGACAATGACATATGCTACTCAAGTTTTATAACTCATTCTATGATGCACCACATTTATTCTATGTATTAAAGTACCTTGTTTGCGGTATCCAAACGTAAAATTCAGGAAAATCTGGATAGAGAATATGTCTTGCACGGCTATCACACTGATTGGCTTCAAAGTAGGCAAGAAGTTTTGTTTTTGGAGGACCTTCTTGAAGTGCTTCCTCTTCCTCCCCGTCTTGGAAAAAAACAGTCTGTTGGTTGGGAAGATGCAGATCCAGCAGGAGCACAGGTGGTGTTCGGAAACTCAAAGAGTATTGATAGATCCGCCAGAATGCCTCAGTGGCTGATATGTATCGGGCATTCTCATAACTTTCCACCTCATCATCTGCATTCATGCTCATGACAACTCGATCTTGACCTTTGAGGATATACTGAAATTAAGAAATGTGATTCAACTTAATATGTTGGTAACTAAAAATAGTTAACATGATGCAACAATGGTGATTCGTACCTTTATAATGTATTACCTTATTTAGAGCAAAAACTAATTGAAATTAGTTCGCCAGAAAGGTGGCCCATTTTGAACTTACTCCTTCATTTCCGTCACCTTTGAGTTGAGGTTTCAAAGACATTGAGGTACCCGTAAACTTTTCCGCCTTCAACTCAAAGGTGACGGAAATGAAGGAGTAAGTTCAAAATGGGCCACCTTTCTGGCGAACTAATTTCAATTAGTTTTTGCTCTAAATTTGTACTCTTTTTTGGTCGTTTGAGGTCATTTATGACCTCAAACAACTAAGATAATTGTCAACTAAAGTGTTCAAATGTAATTCAAATGTATCCTGGGTTGTAGGAAACTGATTTGACGAAATTTTCAAAATTCGACATCGTTTTGACGTCGTGACGTCACATGTGACGTCACGACGACGTGAAAAATTATGACAGACTTTTAGAGCTATGAAGCACTAAACGTGTGGAAAGTTTTAAAGGCCACGGTAGTCAAGAACTGAAGTTATTGCACGAAATGTGAGTTTTGGATGTGGATTTTTATATCAAATTTTTGAGTTCCGACGCGTTTTAAGGTCTGAAGATGACACATTACAGAAATTCACTATATTGTATCTGAAAGTTCAGACAATTTGCCACTAACGATTTTCCGTCAAATCAGGAATCAGAGTACGTCTTGAGGGTGTTAGAGGCGTTTGAAAATTTTTGGTCTGAGATTTTGCAATGACGTCACTTTGTGACGTCATTATACCCGTCATAGTGGACATTTTCACTTGAAACCTTAACTAATGCATGCCCCGAACGATTTCCTAACGGATAAAACTTGGTTCAAGTCTCTAGCTAGTATGGTTCGAGCTACAAGTGTTACACAGTGAAGCGTCTATATCTATCTATCTATATATATATATATATATATACCTATCGCCACACTGAATTTTCTGTTTTGGGGGTGGTGTCATAACTTGCGACCGAAATGAGCTAGCTACTTGAAATTTTTACCGTCAGTAAAGGTCTATGTGAAGCTTCTTGGCACCAAATTTCAGCCTCCTAGCTCATCTGGTTCCGGAGTTAGGAGGGGTCGAAAAGTGCCAAAATGGGCTAAAACTTCAAAATTGTTATATCTACGCTGTTGGCAAGCGGGCCCACTTTTTCGGGAAAAGTTTTTGGGGGATGGGATGGGGCCACCTTTGCGCTTGCCAGCGCAGTGATATAAGTATTTCACACACTTAGTTGAATGCACTACTTCAACATTTATGTGGCAATTGTATCGTAGTGTCAAGATTGGATTGTATGGAACAACCCAAGAGTTATCGAGAAATCCGGTACGGTGCTGGATAAGAGCCCCTCTTCGCCTCCGATATTCGGGATAGTTATGGACATCGAGTGTTGTAGACTCTTGTAGTTTCTTCGGATACGACTTCGAACAGTGTCTTTCGTTTTCTTCTCCTACCATACACGGGGATTTTCTGTTAACTGCACCACACGGACCGTGGATGTTGTGTTTCGTGACGATGCCATAGAGTTTAGGATTAATAACTGGGTCCGGTATCTCCGCACAGACTACTCTGTCCACTCGTTCAGGTGTGTTTGGGCCATCCTCTGAAGATAGAGTAAGTAGGATATGCACATGGGGCAGTCCCCGCTTTTGAAACTCGATCGTTGCCAAAAAACAGACCACTTTTCCAAAGATATTCTTCGTTTGTATCTCATGTTTTAATTCCAGAAATTTCTGGTAGAAAACACGAACGCAAATGTCAGGTCTATCAGCATGGGTCTCCCCTGGTCCAAGAGATGCAGTTATCTCCTCCCAGTTGGGGTTCGTGGTGAAGGTTATGAAAAGGTGCGGCTTTCCAAAACGTCTTACACACGCCATTGCATCTTGATACCTATAGGATATATTGATCTTATAGTTTTGAAGTTAAAAAAATGCAAATGGCAATAATAACAGTCAATAATTTAGTAATACCTTGCATTATACCATCTCGGAGTTCCGTAAACTGATGGAGGTAAAATCACCCGCCTGCCAGCATCTTGTAACTCTCCTGCTTCCGCTGCATCGACTAAACCGGAGTACCTTTCTGCTCGGATTGCCGCTTGATTATAGCGGATCCAGTTAAGTCGAGAAGACTCAATTCTGGCAAAGGCATCGACTGCGTACTGTTGACCCAGTCTACGAAAATTAAGTGGGCTGGTCCAGTTGTCTGTGGACCTCACATTGAGTCTATACCCATAGAACTCCAGTTCAGTCATTTTTTTATTGTTTATTGTCCTCAGACTGCGATGGTAGCCATCTGTTCCTCTCGAAAACATAAGGACATAGTGTAGGGGATCAATCACACAACCGGCAGAGAGATGAATCAAGGATGCACGTGCAGTTTAAGGCTCAAGCTGGCAGGTTGCCAGGGTCCCTCTAGGGACAACACGTGCAAAAGGCCATTTCCAGGAATTTTGTGCCATATTTGGTAAAAAAACCATCACCCATCATTTCCCTATTTGCTTTAATAATAGTATGATACCCATAGAACTCCAGTTCAGTCATTTTTTTATTGTTTATTGTCCTCAGACTGCGATGGTAGCCATCTGTTCCTCTCGAAAACATAAGGACATAGTGTAGGGGATCATAGCTCCTATGGAGGGGGCTAATCCTCCGCAGTCCGCCTTCACGCAAGTGGAGTATTACATCCAAATTTCCTGCTAGATCCCCAGGTAGGAGGGCTCCAACTTCACTTCCAGTAGGGAGGCCATACTGAGTGAGGTACGATCCAGTTGGTCTTCGGTCCTGATGTAGCACTAACTTTATTTCAGGAGATCTATTCATCAGATCTATCCCTGATTTAAGAGACCGCACATAGCTATTGATATTGTGGAGGATATCTCTTAGGTCTTGCATCAGTCCATGATTCAACCCTAAAGTGGTCAATTTGAAGAAGAAAGTAATTTCACAGACAATTAAACGTAGATAGTAGATTATACCTGTCATAAATTGGGATCTTGCTTGCATTTCCGTGTCCACAAAGTACATCTGGCAGAAAGAAGGTCGTTCTCCAAATGGGGGGAGAAGGGACCCAATTCTGTGATATATTTTCCCTTGTACAGAAAATGTTGGACTGAAACCTGGTTGCACTCTTTCATTACACCCTGAAAATAGGGAACATTATATATTTATGAAGGAATTCGAATCAGAATGGGCAGGTGAAATAATAATTAGAATTTAGTAAAACGTACCTAAAGAAGCAAGGCAAAACAGATTGTTGTATCCTCTTGCATGCTCCATAATATTTGCTCGATTTGAAGACAGAATGTCAATGAGCGGTTGAGGTGGATTTGGAACAGCAGGAAGCCTGATGTTGCCATTCTCACAACACTGTGAACTGTTTTCTTTTGCAAATAAATATGCATTACAATAAGGACACTCGTTAGCTGTGATGGCACCAACATTGATCGGCTTTAGCTTTTGGACAATTGCAGTCTCGCGAATGTCACCAATCTCGAACTGTCGACATGCACCATCCCATCTTAAGTTACGGTAACGTAGAAGCAGCTCAGGTGGGATCGCTGAGAGTTTTAGAACGTCAGATAATGATCATCAGGCGATCAAAGTGATAAAAGAACTTACTATTTTGCAGATTCCTCGCGTTTCGTCTGTTTAATCTCCAACGTCTTGATCGTTCTCTCTGTAACTCTCTAGGCGTTGCTGCATTTAAACCCCTCAGTGTATTGAAAAGTTGAGAACGGCGTTGAGATCTTGCGTCAGTAACTATCTCCCGTTGTCGATGTCTTGTATCAGCAGTAGTTGAAGAAGGCATTATATTAGCTGGAACACACACAACAAAGCAAGATCAAATTCACGTGCACGTGCAGTACTGCATTAGCAACCATGCCATTGGCAACGGCTCCCACCCCTGGCCTCACTCCAGCTATAGTACTCCACCTCTTAACCTGCACGTGCAAAATGCCATATTTGGTAAAAATACCATCACCCTTCATTTCCCTATTTGCTTTAATAATAGTATGATTAAATGGGATTCAGAAGGATTCAGAAGTATTTAATTTATACCATATTTTAATAAATTATGTCATTCTGAATACTAGTACAGTCCAATCCCGATTTAACGGCACCCGGGGGAAAGGGGTCCGACTGTATTATCAAATCTCCCCCCTCCCCCAGGTATCCATATCGCCTTGACGCGACGTCATATGTCCCCTGGAGTGATAGATGAACTGCTATCTGATATCCGGGAGAGTGCGGTTAAACAACTAGCTGCCCCCAAATCTAAACCCAGCGGAGCTGCTGCTATGTATGGAATGGCTGCCCAGATCCCCGATAGGTAAGAATGTTGTGATCTATCAAACCCTCATACATGAAATAAAATCCGGTGTGAGCCACACAAAGGATTGGCCTTTTTTTCTAGAGATACACGGCGATATCATCACATCTCCATTCTCCACGCTCAATTCTTTATTCACAATTCAATATTATTGATTGCTTATTTAAAACTCTAAACTAATCTCCCTCCCCTATCGTAGTCATTATAATTTATTGAAAACACTAACTCAACCCCCCTGCAAATCATTATAACTTGTTTAAAGTCAAACCACTAACTCCCTCCCCCCTTATAATTTATTGAAAACACTAACTCAACCCCCCTGCAAATCATTATAACTTGTTTAAAGTCAAACCACTAACTCCCTCCCCCCTTATAATTTATTGAAAACACTAACTCAACCACGGCCCACTACAGGTCAATTGTGGATGACATTGCCAAGGAGTTCTGGAAGTTGTACTACAGCACTGGATAAAGCTGCAGCTTGGTCGCCCATTTCACCGCGGATAAAGTGAAATATATATCTGCAGAATTTTAGATAAGAATTGGACTCAGTATTGAGAATTTTAATGATTCAATATGTTGTCAAAGAGGACAGGAAACGAGAGAACTGTGATTGAAGGAGGGAGAGAGATAGAAACTGTTTTATTTGTGTTCAAGTGAAGCTTAGCCCGATCCCCCTCTCTAATTCCGATGTAAAAGTTAATCTGTCTGGCGGCGCTCGACCCGATCTGAGCCGTCAGATAGAAGTCAAATAAAGTAAAACCCAAACTAAAAGGACCCTCACTTGGGTTGAGATAGAGACTGGAAATTGTTTTTGTAGAACGAACTCGATATGATCTTCCTACAAAAAATATCTTGAGGCCGAGGGGGTTGAGTTGGTGACATGGACTGTCTGGCGCCGCGACCCATCTGAGCGCACTGTCGAATCTGAGAATCAAATGGGGTATGGCGCCGCCATACAGGACATGGACAACCATTGGAAACCTGTGCGAGATCGACTGAGAGATTGATCCCACAAATTTTGAATAGGTGGCAATGGCACCAAGGGGTGGAGCTATAAATGACCTTGGTAAAGTTCACAAAACCCAATACAAGTGAGGGTCTTTTTAGCTTGGGTTATACTTATACTTTAATTCAGTGTTTTGTACTAGTAATTAGTAAGACCCTCATCCGACATGTGTGTGCTGTGTTTTGAATTTGTTTAATTTACCTTAAGTTGCCTCTAATTTTGGAGTGCCGAAGATAATATAATTTGTTACGTAGAAATAACTCTAGCAACTAGATCGCGTATATTAATTTCTGTTTCAACTGAATATTTATTTATCAACAAAATTATATACAGTGTTTCAATTTGCTTGTTCATCACACTTGTCTCACAAGACAGATTCACACTCGGTTGACCGAGTGTGAATCTGTCCGCAATCACAGAGTTCTCCTTTGTTACAAATCCATCCAGGACCAATTTAATACAGTTACAAAAAAGTACAAATATTTGGCTTTCCGCTTTATGCAGGCCAGAAAAAGGCATGGACCATCCTATACTATCATAATGTACGTCATGACTTCGCGGGCGGTGCTATTATCCTAGTATAATTGGGATGTCTCTGGGGGACGTCCCACGATGTACAAGGGAGGCTAAAACTGGCCCAGGGGAACTTCCTTCCGGTGCCAGACACACCTCCCGGAGTGCTAGTAGCACTGTCAGGCCAATGCTCCGATAGTAGGGTCGGTTGTGGGAAGTTGGGTCTGGAATTTTAAATTTGACTTGCTGATATGATTAGGGACTCTATAAAAAGTCCAAAGTACCATCCCACAGGTCTCTACCACCCCCGGTTCACTAATTAGCCGTAATTATGTGATTTATGACGTTATCGCCAATTAGCACTAATAATACCAGTTCCTGGTCACTTAGAGCTTAGGTTTTGATACCAGCTGATAGAGGATCACTAGATTAGTGGGCATTCAAAATTTTAGGTCGATCGGAGTTATGGTCAAGGAGTTATAACCGTTTTTCCGTTTGGCTGGCGGTTGGCTGGCACCACGTGGGATTACGGGTTTAGGTCGTCGTGGGAGGTCGTAATTGGTCGCGTTCGAACGGGCTCGATGAGGTGATCAAAACCTAGTGGGGCCAGACCTTGGCCCCACCCCGTTCTTGGGTTATTGGGCTTTTTCGGTTTCCCGCCAAAATATTTTCCCGCCAAAACCGAAAAAGCCTAATAACCCAAGAACAGGGTGGGGCCAAGGTCTGGCCCCACTAGGTTTTGATCACCTCATCGAGCCCGATCGAACGCGACCAATGACGACCTCCCACGACGACCTAAACCCGTAACACGGGGGATTACGGGGGCTCGAATAGATCGCCCGTATAGATCGCCCGTACCAGTCGCCCGTACATTTACTTTGCGCATTACGTTTCATCGCACTTTCACCACAAATAAGGTACATGCGCGTTACGCACATGTGTTTTGTTGTGGTGAAAGTGTGGTGAAACGTAATGCGCAAAGCAAATGTACGGGCGACTGGTACGGGCGACTGGTACGGGCGTCTCATCCGGGCCCCCGTAATCCGCTGCCTAATCCCACGTGGTGCCAGCCAACCGCCAGCCAAACGGAAAAACGGTTATAACTCCTCGACCATAACTCCGATCGACCTAAAATTTTGAATGCCCACTAATCTAGTGATCCTCTATCAGCTGGTAACAAAATCTAAGCTCTAAGTGACCAGGAACTGGTATTATTAGTGCTAATTGGCGATAACGTCATAAATCACATAATTACGGCTAATTAGTGAACCGGGGGTGGTAGAGACCTGTGGGATGGTACTTTGGACTTTTTATAGAGTCCCTAATCATATCAGCAAGTCAAATTTAAAATTCCAGACCCAACTTCCCACAACCGACCCTACTACGACAGCTGTAGCAGTGTAGCACTGCTACTGCAGCCTAGAGAGTAGAGCATCTTGGGCCACTATTATACTTGCGAATGCGCTAAGACTCTGAGCACCGAGTGAGCTGGCATATTGCACTGACGGGGGAGCCTAGTGAATGTCAATGAGGGTGCAGCGCATTGTCAAAAACGGGCGACAGACACTGTCTGAGACAGGCTACCAATACCTACCCCTGTTTTGATTTCAAATTCAACAGGTCACGTGACCTGTTGAAACCAAAACAGGTAGTGACGTCACCAGACCCCCAGTGGGCCCCGCCACGGTCACGCCGGCCCGATCTGACCGCATTGCTGGCGGCGCCAGACTCAAATAATCTGAGCGTACGACAGTGCGCTCAGATGGGGTCCGCTTAGATCAGGTCGGCGGCGCCGACCTGATCTAAGCGCACTGAGATTGAGAAATGAGAATCAAAATGGGGTCTGGCGACGCTAGACAGCACATCCGTAACCTGTGGGAACATATATATTCAGAAACTGTCTGAGAGAAGGCGCGCGCTACTTGTCTGGAACGCGCCGATCGATATAGGTGTAGGGAATACTCTCATTATTGCGCAAAGCAGATATACGGGGGATTGGTATGGGCGATTGGTCCGGGATATTTTTCTGCCCCCTTAATCCCCTGACTAACTAGCCAGTAAATTAAAAACTTCAAAATTAAATGTTGGCGAACTATTTTGTATTTACAGAATAGTGATTATCAACATGACAGCTTCCCTCTCTGAATATAAATCAGTATTTACATTGGAAACACTACAAATGCTATTTAAATATTTTATTAAAAAAGTCCATACTTCTTGGTTATCTCTGTATTTAAAACTTAATCTCTCCCCGAAAACTAAGTCTAAAAAGTCTCTGTGCTAAATAACAGAGTCTGTTTTGCCAATTGGTTTCGCATTCCACGCCCCACGGCCGGCCGGGTTCCTTGAACTTGTTCACGATACGATCTCTTCGTGTGATCCACTATTCCTTTATTGAGTAAGGGGGTACTCAACAACTATTCGTCAACAAAGAACTCATCCACGATCAGGCAAATCTCGAGTTTTTCAGGGCCCGCCAGAATTTCCAGATTTTTCCTGGGAGAGGGTAACTTGGTTAGATTTAGAAATTTGCATGTTCTGTGCTCAGTTGTGGCACAAAATTCGACGGAAATAGTACTCTTCCTAGATCGCGGGGCAGTTTAAATCCTCCCGGTAATCGGGGGTCCCGGGTAAAATCGGGGCCCGGTAAATCGGGGCCCGGTAAATCGGGGTCCGACTGTACCATAAATTCACCAAACATTTACTTAATTCTTTAACCAAAGTTATCGATAAAGTATAATTATGGTATAGACGAAAGTGACAGGTTTTGTCAAAAAGGGATGGAGTGCAGTACCCAGTACCGATAAGATAACTATAAGTCTTCTCGGAACTTGTACAATCATAGAGCCTTTATTATAGAGCTCTTATCTGTGATTGACTGATTGGTTCATACAAGTTCATATTTGATAATTAGGAAGTGTCGGGAATTTAATAAGTGTCTAACTCTAAATAGAGATAATTTTTGGGAGACATGTTGTACTTTTTTAGTAGATATAATTATAGTAAAAAGTTATATGTAGTAAAATTATATGGCTATATCTGTTAGGATATAGCGTATCCCACACCCCGTCCTGTGTCACGATCTAGGGTGCAGACAGGGTCTAGGGTGCAGTAGATAGCACGGTACTTGCACTTCCAAGACACGCATTAGAGTCTAATGTCTAATTTAGACCGAGACGTTCATTAAATATCTCATTCCATTACTTGATAAACTTAGAGTTAAAAAGACTATACCCATGAATAAATTTTAACCATGATCAAATTCAATGTTTGTATATAATTCTTCCTCGATTTAATAAGTTACTTCCTCACCTGTCTCGTGGACCATCTCCAAAACATCAAAATATATAACTCACATTGTGCATCACACCTTATAAAATGTTATGTGTCACCCTCTCCCCCCTCACAATATATGTATTAATTATTATAACTCACATAAAAGTCTCGTGACTATCGTAGTTATCCTCAAAATCTCTGCAGAGGTCCTGAACTTTCTTGAACAAGGGTACCCCTGCAACGATATTATCATATGAGTTATATTCAGAGAACCGAACGGAGCTACAGACATGATCTTTAGAAGATGTACAGTCTTTAGAAGATGTACATGTTATATTGGTGAGATAGACACCTGGCGCGACCCCCGTACCAGATGGCTATGTCACCAACAGGTTATTATTTAGTAAAGTCGAACCCCGATTTACCGGCCCCCGGTTTTTATTTTATTATCCCGGTAAATCGGTGTCTGACTGCAGTTAACTACACTCACCTAGAACATCCATGCAGTACTGTCGAAGGGCTGCTACATTCCCCGCACTGCTGGGAATCACGTACTCCTCTACGAAGGACTCTTCCTCATCTAGCCGAGGGAGGGGGGAGGGTATTTTATAGTGGTGTATTTGGTGGGGTGGAGATATTAAACTGACAATAACACGTAAGCGAGGTAGTTATAATGTTATGGTTATAATATATCGAGGGTAGCAATTATTAATGGATATAATCGATCATTTTCAAGGGATATATTAGAAGTGCAATTTCACCCGCGAAGTGCAATTTCACCCGCGTTCACTGCTAAATATAGTTCTTTCAATATTCCATTCCGATATAAAGTAATATTATACCGTGGGAATCAAATTTACCCAACTAAAAAATGTCACAATTAAGCCTGTCAAAACGTGTCGATTTTTGGCCAAACCTAGAAGTCACAAGAGGCAAGCCAATTCCGGTTGTAAATCCTAGGTATAGGTCTCCTGAAAATAAAAAACCAAATTGTCAGTCTCAATTATTTGGGGGAAGGTGTGTAATTAGCCCCTAATTGATTGGTAATTGAGCATAAGGGGAAAACAGCTATATCTACCCTTAGGAAAGGAGTAGAGACAAAATTAAGGGCACCAAAGTGTTCAGCGTCCTCGCATTAGTGGGGGTAGGTGCCGGAATGAAGTCTCTATTTCATCTTGTTAATTAGATAATTGGATAATTAGGTATGTGCATAGCCGTTTGATGGCCATATGGCTATAGCCATGTTAGGAAAGGAGTAGAGACAAAACCGAGGGCACTAAAATGATCAGCGTCCTCGAATTAGTGGGGGTAGGTGCTGAAATTAAGTCTCTATCTCATCCGGTTAATTAGATAATTGGATAATTAGTTTTGCGCATAACCGTTTTTAGGCTATATGGCTATAGCCACTTAGGAATGGTTTAGAGACTTTTCATTGGTGCCATTTTGTAGGCAATAGCCAAGTTATGGGGGGTCGACGTCGGACTTTAAAGCTCTATCTTCAACCGTTTAGCCGTTATTTGGCTTTAAAGGTGCTCAAAATTAGCAAAAAACGGTAAAAAGCCCGATTTTTGCTCATTTTCAGCACGTTAAAAGCCAAATAACGGCTAAACGGTTGAAGATAGAGCTTAAAAGTCCGACGTCGACCCCCCATAACTTGGCTATTTCCTAGAAATGGCACCAATGAAAAGTCTCTAAACCATTCCTAAGTGGCTATAGCCATATAGCCTAAAAACGGTTATGCGCAAAACTAATTATCCAATTATCTAATTAACCGGATGAGATAGAGACTTAATTTTAGCACCTACCCCCACTAATTCGAGGACGCTGATCATTTTAGTGCCCTCGGTTTTGTCTCTACTCCTTTCCTAATATGGCTATAGCCGGTGGGCGGACTCTAGTGCTAACGGACTCTTTATCTAAATCCAAGGCGGACTCTATATCTAAAAACGGACTCTTTATCTACAGTTAGATTTTGAAAAAAGTTTAGATAAAGAGTCCTCTCTGTGTAGACTTTTTAGATAAAGAGTCCACCCTGTGTAGAATTTTTAGATATAGAGTCCTCTAGTACATTTTGGCGCCATATCCTCCAACCCGGACTCTATGTCTAAAATCCCAACCCAACCCAAAACCTAACCCTAACACTAACCCTAACCCTAACCTCGAACCCAAATAACGGCCCTAACACTTCTAAATTAGTATAGGGGTAGAGCAAACTCTCGTTTCCGGCCTAACGGCCGAAATCTCGAGTTCGCGGCAAAAGGCGGACTCTATATCTAATTTAGATTTATGTAGATATAGAGTCCACTTTGTTTAGACTTTTTAGATAAAGAGTCCGCCCTGTGTAGACTTTTTAGATAAAGAGTCCTCCTAGAGTTTAGACTTATTTGGACTCTTTATCTAAATCTAAATTTAGATATGGAGTCCTCTTTAGACTTAGAGTGTAGCACTAGAGTCCGCACACCGGCTATAGCCATATGGCCATCAAACGGCTATGCGCATACCTAATTATCCAATTATCTAATTAACCAGATGAGATAGAGACTTCATTCCGGCACCTACCCCCACTAATGCGAGGACGCTGAACACTTTGGTGCCCTTAATTTTGTCTCTACTCCTTTCCTAAGGGTAGATACAGCTGTTTTCCCCTTATGCTCAATTACCAATCAATTAGGGGCTAATTACACACCTTCCCCCAAATAATTGAGACTGACATTTTGGTTTTTTATGTTCAGGAGACCTATACCTAGGATGTACAACCGGAATTGGCTTGCCTCTAGTGAGTTCTAGGTTGAAACACGTTTTGACAGGCTTAAATGTAATGATTGAGGATTGCGTGACCGGTGATAGTTTAATAACCTAGATATGCTGATGGATGGACAAAGTTAATTTAGGCCACCCTGTCAGCTGACCACTGTTCTCTGTCTTAGAGTGATGTGAGAAGAATGGATGCACAAAGCTCTCACCTTCTTCGATGTTATCCAAGGCAACTTTAGCGCTCTTCATGGCCATTTCAAATTGTTTGTCCTCTTCTTCCTCCTCCTCACTCTCATTATCCTCCTGTAATTGGGGCTAAAATGGTAAAATTAGGGGAATAATTGGGGCTAAAATGGTAAAATTAGGTGGAGAATTGGGGCTAAAATGGTAAAATTAGGGGGAGAATTGGGGCTAAAATGGTAAGATTAGGGGAATAATTGGGGCTAAAATGGTAAAATTAGGTGGAGAATTGGGGCTAAAATGGTAAAATTAGGGGGAGAATTGGGGCTAAAATGGTAAAATTAGGGGAGAATTGGGGCTAAAATGGTAAAATTAGGGGAGAATTGGGGCTAAAATGGTAAAATTAGGGGCAGAATTGGGGCTAAAACCATTTGGCAGGGTGTAGTTCATGGCCTATTCTGAACTTCCTTCCTAGAAGAGATGGTTGAAATCTTGACAAGTTGACAAGTCTCTTGGCTATATCCCATGCAGTGCAGGTACTGCAGTCTTGCATGTGTTATTTAAGGCCCTCTGGCCTTAACTACCCGGGCAGTTAAAAATCTTACAATATTTTCTAATGAGAAGGTCTCAACTTAGTTTCTTCACTGTCTGCTTTGTTATGTTCTAACCCTCCGGCCTCCGCCCGAAACACAGTCTAGCCAGGCAATGTCTGCTATTATCTAACTATGTATAGTTTGAAGAAGAAGAAGAAAGAAGAAAAAGGACCACAAATTATTCAGAAAGTTTAGTACAAGAAGTTATGGTACTAAACTTTCTGAATAATGGTTTAAAGCGGTTTGGTGTTAGAGAAGTTAGTGTGGGGGTTCAAAATTCAATGGTTAGAAAATACATAATATCTTAGCCACTCCCTCTGCCTATTACTATTATAGCTATATGGAACCTCACTCTGCCTATTACTATAGCTAATCGTACCAAGTCAGGTAACTAAATGTCTATTTCACAACTCATTACCTCATCAGGGGCGGTCAGATCCGGTATATCTTGTATCGTATCAAAATCAGGAATATCTCCAAATGCTCCCCCTCCTCCTCCTCCTCCACTAATCTCATCATCCTCCTTCCTCAAAGTCGTCAGAGTAATCGAAATCCTGTGCAAAAAGGTGTAAGGTGTCACATTGTTGTTATAGTCAACAATAGTCACATACACACACACCTCTCTCAAGATGATATGATGATATGATTCGATGATGATATGATGTGGTTCGTTAAAACATCCCAAAATGATGACAGATGCGCTAACAGATTTTGACTAACCTCAGACACGCCGCTTCCACTCTGATCCCTCTCCTCGGCTGGTGACTGATCTAAAACAGAAAAGTTGTAGCTGACTTATCTTGCAATACTACATGATCTTATCTGTATTATACTGCTAGATATAGATCTGTACTGCTAGATCAAGCTGAACTGCACATTTCCGGTTTCCCATAGCGTTAAATCGTTAAAATAAAACTCGATGGGTCTTTAAAAATTGCAAACCACCTCTAACTACCCTAACCATATATATATATACCCTAACCATATATATAACCTCTCAGCAAGATGCATCTAGAAGGGCGTGTTCTTCTCTCCACCGGCGGAGAGAAGAAAACGCCCAAACTGTTTCCAAGTTTCTAACCTGCCACGACATCTCCTACAGGTTGAAGGGTACCCTCCTCCCCGTCAAACCCATCTATCATTGTGTTAATCTCGAAACAGGCGGTTCCTGCATTGGCCACGGCATGGCTGCGATCAGCCACATCGCCCACTAGCTCCTCGGGAATGAAGAAATCAGTTCCATCACCACATGCCACCGTCCACTCTACACCTATCTGTTATAGTGGGATTATAGGGGAGTTGGGTGGGGTGCCGATAATAAGCGTCATGCTGTGAAGCCGATACATGGTCGTAATTTCATTTAAAAAACTGCTGAAATGGACCGTATGTAGGACAATGTTCAATAGTAAAAGTGGGGAGGGTTAACATTTACCTGTCCAGGAAGGAGATTTTCTGGGTCCACTTTGGAAGAACTATCACACTCAACTTGCTGTGCTGTTCCTAGGAGGGGGGGGGGGGTTAGCTATACTTTTTCTAGACCTCATCCAACCCCCGTTTTTTTTCTAGAATTCACATAGAACCGCTTAATTTGATATTGTTCAACTAAAATGGTTAAATCTGAACTTTTCGGTAACTGTCTTACTGTTTAATTGTTCGCTGTCTAATAGACAGGGAACAATTAAACAGTTATCTTACCGAAAATTTCAGATTTAACCATTTTAGTTGAACAGTGTCTATACGAAAGTTAAAGACCAGTCTTATCTGTCAGGTTCAATGGTCTGTTCGCTGTCCTCCAAATGAGGATCAGAGCATCTATCGGCTTGAATCAAGACCTCCTTTATGTTAATGTCAAACCCTCTTTATGTCAAACCCTCTTTATGTCAAACCCCCGTAAAGAGTTTTACGGAGAATTCACATTGAAATAAACGTTTACTGTTAAATATTAAACTAATAGATCTATTATTCGAGCTCTTCAATTGGACAGCTTGTTCTCAACATAGTTATATTATATGTATATATTCCATACCCCATCGTTTTCTCTGGCATGCAGATAATTTCTAAGAAAACTTCAACTTTCCTAAAATCGTGGGGTATTATATATGGGTTCTTAGAATGGTTGTATTGATTTGAGGCCCAATTATAAAGTGATTGGCTGAAAGGGAGTTTGACATGTCTGGTTCTTTTAAAATGGTTGAAATTTTAGTTTTATAATCTGGCTCGCATCGTGCGTCAGCAGCTAAGCGAAAATGGACTAGCTTAAATCTAAACGGTTGTTTTTATATAACAATTTTATTGAAATTTCAGAGCCATACCTCCATCTTGTAGCAATCACAAACAATCAAACAAACCTCCATTGTGTTCAGTTGAAGAACTCTGGTCAGTGATATTGTCCTCTTCTTCCGACAGTACAACGGAAGGAAGGGGAGTTACTGCTTGTTCACCCGTCCTGAGTTAGGAAATGATGAATAGGACAACATGGCAATATAAATAATACCTGAATAATATAAACTGATAAATAATACCCCTGATGTTATATTGAGTCAGATAAGGATAGATCTCGAGAAGGGAAAAGTTTCACGACAAAATACCTGACTGCTAGAGACAGAGAGAAAGAGAGAAAACGAGATACAGCGAGAGATACTCTGAATTCAATATGATTACCAGGAACCGACCGAATCAGGAAATTCTGGTCCCTGATTGGCTGATAATCAGTCACGTGACCTAAATAAGGAGTTCTGATTGGTTGTGTCGGTCGGTTCCTGATTATTACAACACAATAATACCTTGTTAAGGGTGATCCAGTGTTGTGTGGTGATGTAACAGGTATAACACTACCTCCACCACCGGTACTGGCACTACCAGCACCACCCGGCCTTCTAAACAACGTTGTAGGAACTTGGTATGTTTTCCCTCCTGTACTACTAGGTTCAGGGGACGGGCACAAGTCCAGTTGTGGTGTTGGGAACATCATCAGGGAGGCAGAGGGTGGTTCTGGATGGGCTGGGGCTGTGGTAGGGGGTGAGGGTGGTCGGGGTGGGCTTGTACTCCGTACTGGAGCGTCGGAGAGAAGCCCTTGGGAGGGCTGGGAGGGGTGGCCAGATGTTTCGTAGAGTTTACTACTCAATCTGAAACAGAGGAATTGTTAGGGATGATGAATTAACTTTCGAAACGTTTTAACCCTTTGGGGACGATAAGCCCCCTGTCGACAGAATTCTCCAAAACTTTCTGGAGACACTCACTTTGAACCTACTTGAACGCAGGAAAAGGAATTTTGGTTCTACCACCTGTATTTCTATTGGGTCACCTGTGACCCAATCGTCTCCAAAGGGTTAATTAATGGAATAATCTAGAAGAAATATAACTTTTCGGGAAGAAAAGAGGGATATAAAACACTTTATTTCCTGACGCAGGTTGAGGGGAAGGAATCCTTTGATTTGTCACATCGTTTAACTTTATTCAAGCTTAATACGGATTGCCGTTTAAAGCTTGAAAAAGACTAATGAAATGAAGCAGCGTTGTTCTAGAGTCCAACTGACAGCCTGGTTACGAAGGCACCCATTTACGTGAGGAGGGGTTATTTCATTACCAAGCTGACAGCTTTGACTATACTTGACCGGCAACACTATGGTATGTCTCACATGTACAATCAGCATACATATTTTATAGAAATCTGCCCCTCTATATCCCCATTATTGGCCCTCTCCATCACCCTCTCCCCATTACATATTGCCCCCTCTCCATCTCCCTCTCCCCATTACATATTGCCCCCTCTCCATCTCCATCTCCCCATTACATATTGCCCCCTCTCCATCTCCCTCTCCCCATTACATATTGCCCCCCTCTCCATCTCCCTCTCCCCATTACATATTGCCCCCCTCTCCATCTCCCTCTCCCCATTACATATTGCCCCCCTCTCCATCTCCCTCTCCCCATTACATATTGCCCCCCTCTCCATCTCCCTCTCCCCATTACATATTGACCCCCTCTCCATCTCCCTCTCCCCATTACATATTGCCCCCCTCTCCATCTCCCTCTCCCCATTACATATTGCCCCTCTCTCCATCTCCCTCTCCCCATTACATATTGCCCCCCTCTCCATCTCCCTCTCCCCATTACATATTGCCCCCCTCTCCATCTCCCTCTCCCCATTACATATTGCCCCCCTCTCCATCTCCCTCTCCCCATTACATATTGACCCCCTCTCCATCTCCCTCTCCCCATTACATATTGACCCCCTCTCCATCTCCCTCTCCCCATTACATATTGCCCCCTCTCCATCTCCCTCTCCCCATTACATATTGCCCCCTCTCCATCTCCCTCTCCCCATTACATATTGCCCCCCTCTCCATCTCCCTCTCCCCATTACATATTGCCCCCCTCTCCATCTCCCTCTCCCCATTACATATTGCCCCTCTCCATCTCCCTCTCCCCATTACATATTGCCCCCCTCTCCATCTCCCTCTCCCCATTACATATTGCCCCCCTCTCCATCTCCCTCTCCCCATTACATATTGCCCCCCTCTCCATCTCCCTCTCCCCATTACATATTGCCCCCTCTCCATCTCCCTCTCCCCATTACATATTGCCCCCCTCTCCATCTCCCTCTCCCCATTACATATTGCCCCCCTCTCCATCTCCCTCTCCCCATTACATATTGCCCCCCTCTCCATCTCCCTCTCCCCATTACATATTGCCCCCCTCTCCATCTCCCTCTCCCCATTACATATTGCCCCCCTCTCCATCTCCCTCTCCCCATTACATATTGCCCCCCTCTCCATCTCCCTCTCCCCATTACATATTGCCCCCTCTCCATCTCCCTCTCCCCATTACATATTGCCCCCCTCTCCATCTCCCTCTCCCCATTACATATTGCCCCCCTCTCCATCTCCCTCTCCCCATTACATATTGCCCCCTCTCCATCTCCCTCTCCCCATTACATATTGCCCCCCTCTCCATCTCCCTCTCCCCATTACATATTGCCCCCCTCTCCATCTCCCTCTCCCCATTACATATTGCCCCCCTCTCCATCTCCCTCTCCCCATTACATATTGCCCCCTCTCCATCTCCCTCTCCCCATTACATATTGCCCCCCTCTCCATCTCCCTCTCCCCATTACATATTGCCCCCCTCTCCATCTCCCTCTCCCCATTACATATTGACCCCCTCTCCATCTCCCTCTCCCCATTACATATTGCCCCCCTCTACATCTCCCTCTCCCCATTACATATTGCCCCCCTCTCCATCTCCCTCTCCCCATTACATATTGCCCCCCTCTCCATCTCCCTCTCCCCATTACATATTGACCCCTCTCCATCTCCCTCTCCCCATTACATATTGCCCCCCTCTCCATCTCCCTCTCCCCATTACATATTGCCCCCCTCTCCATCTCCCTCTCCCCATTACATATTGCCCCCTCTCCATCTCCCTCTCCCCATTACATATTGCCCCCCTCTCCATCTCCCTCTCCCCATTACATATTGCCCCCCTCTCCATCTCCCTCTCCCCATTACATATTGCCCCCCTCTCCATCTCCCTCTCCCCATTACATATTGGCCCTCTCCATCTCCCTCTCCCCATTACATATTGCCCTTCTCCATCTCCCTCTCCCCATTACATATTGCCCCCTCTCCATCTCCCTCTCCCCATTACATATTGCCCTTCTCCATCTCCCTCTCCCCATTACATATTGCCCCTCTCCATCTCCCTCTCCCCATTACATATTGCCCCCTCTCCATCTCCCTCTCCCTATTACATATTGGCCCTCTCCATCTCCCTCTCCCCATTACATATTGCCCCTCTCCATCTCCCTCTCCCCATTACATATTGACCCCCTCTCCATCTCCCTCTCCCCATTACATATTGCCCCCCTCTCCATCTCCCTCTCCCCATTACATATTGCCCCCCTCTCCATCTCCCTCTCCCCATTACATATTGGCCCTCTCCATCTCCCTCTCCCCATTACATATTGCCCCCCTCTCCATCTCCCTCTCCCAGCTACGTATTGCCCCCCTCTCCATCTCCCTCTCCCCATTACATATTGCCCTCCTCTCCATCTCCCTCTCCCCATTACATATTGCCCCTCTCTCCATCTCCCTCTCCCCATTACATATTGCCCCCCTCCATCTCCCTCTCCCCATTACATATTGCCCCCCTCTCCATCTCCCTCTCCCCATTACATATTGCCCCCTCTCCATTTCTCTCTCCCCATTACATATTGCCCCCTCTCCATCCCCCTCTCCCAGCTACATATTGCCCCCCTCTCCATCTCCCTCTCCCCATTACATATTGCCCTCCTCTCCATCTCCCTCTCCCCATTACATATTGCCCCTCTCTCCATCTCCCTCTCCCCATTACATATTGCCCCCCTCCATCTCCCTCTCCCCATTACATATTGCCCCCCTCTCCATCTCCCTCTCCCCATTACATATTGCCCCCCTCTCCATCTCCCTCTCCCCATTACATATTGCCCCCTCTCCATCTCCCTCTCCCCATTACATATTGCCCCCCTCTCCATCTCCCTCTCCCCATTACATATTGCCCCCCTCTCCATCTCCCTCTCTCCATTACATATTGCCCCCCTCTCCATATCCCTCTCCCCATTACATATTGCCCCCCTCTCCATCTCCATCTCCCCATTACATATTGCCCCCCTCTCCATCTCCCTCTCCCCATTACATATTGCCCCCCTCTCCATATCCCTCTCCCCATTACATATTGCCCCCCTCTCCATCTCCCCATTACACCTCTGTTCCATGGGGACATTTTTAGAAAAAAGTGCCCCATTACATATTGCCTCTCTCCATCTCCATCTCCCTCTCCCTGGATCCAGCTATATGGATGTTACCTTGGTGACATTCCCACAGTGGGTTCCACAGCAGGGGGGACCTCTCTTCTGATGGTCGGGGGACTATACCCCACCACGGCAGTAGCACCACCACCAACTGATATAGAGGGAAGGTTGTCACTAACTGTAGGATGCTTCCCACCAAACGGGTCCGATAATCTACCTGGGGGGACTGTCACCCCGTTAGTATGATAGGGGTCATATCTAAACAGGATTGGGTATTGGGGACGTCGCACCCCTCTCGTGGATCGTTATCAGTAAGTATCGTTTTGCGTCAGTTCAGTCTTCTAGTTCAGAATGTCTAGTTAAGATCCAGTATCACTTTAAAATGACCAAATAAGATGATTTCATCAAGAGATGACTGGTTATGGCTTGGGCAAGGTTTCATTACTGGTTAGATACTCTATACTGCAGAAATGACTTTATATAACTGCTATAATATTGGAATTGCTATGCTGTTAAGTTTTGTTAAAGTGAAATAAGATTCCATTTTACGTGACCATGCCAAACTAACCAGGTTGTCTCAGTGAGAGTACCTGTCAGTTACGGGTTTTGACAACATGGTTAGTTTGGCATGGTCACGCAAAATGGAATCTTATTCCACTGAGCTCAGCCAGTGATCTCATTAAAACTTGACTGTTGTGTATTAAATTGACCTCGCGGAAGAAACCACCGTGACCAACTAAACTGTCTGACGGTTCCTGACGGATAACTGCATTGACTCTCTATATACTGCTGGAAGTTACTAGACGTTTTGCGCCCACATTTTAACTTGTCAGATCTTGTCTGACCCGATGCAATCTTCTTGGAACGGGGGTCAGACATCTCTAAACGGTTTCTCGATTTCCCAATAGGGGGATATCAAAAGAAGCCAGATGAATTTCAGATTGTTTTGGGTGGTCAGGGGTGGTTATTTCATTTTTAGCTGGCCTATTCTTACTACTTACTGTTCAATGAACACACTAATTCATACTTGGGTACCCGCTCTAGACGTAGCGTGTGCGACATCGTAAGAGAGGACAGCGCAGGAAAGAGAAAATAGGGGATTTCATACCCAAAATTCATATACCTGGTCTGTTCTGAAGAACACACTAATTCATATACCTGGTCTGTTCTGAAGAACTGAGTCTGGAAGTTTCTTTACTTCATCTGCCGCCTCGGCCTCACTTTTAGATTGGGTTTTCTTCTTTTTCTTCTTCTTCACAGCTGACACACCCCCTGAAGGACAGCTATAGTGAGTGGATTGGTACTGAGCTGAGTGAATGGTTTATTAGCAGTCTTGCAGAGAATGATATGTTAACCCCTATGACACGCTCGTGGGGGGGGGGGGGGAGTAACGTCGTCACATATAAGGCGAAGAATAAAAATGAAACAAACATATTAATCGAGCATGTTCGTGCCCCATTCATCTTGCTCCTGCAGCTCTGATAAGCCATGTCATTAATCAAAGATCGGAGCAAGCTGCAAGAAAGAGCTATGATCGTGAGGAGGACCGGGTGAAAAACATTTCCCCGCTAAAATATCCTCCCAGCCCCCCATATTTACCTGATGATGTGGGTGCAGTCTTCTTCACTTTCCTCCCCTTCTTCCCCTTGTTCGCATCTCCAATATTAACCACGTGGGGTCTGATGGGCCCGCGTGATACCTTCTTTCCCCCAGCAGCAGCACCACCGTCCTCTGACCGTCTCTTGGCTGGATGGGCCGACCTGGAGCGCTTGATCATCACACACTGTGTTCTGGTACAAAATATGAAATAGATGTGTGAAGATGTGTGTGATGGGGCATCACATTCTGTGTTCTGGTGGCAATATGAAATAGATGTGTGAAGATGTGTGTGATGGGGTAGTGAATACAGTGGGGTGGGTCGAGGCTGCCGTGCACGAGTTCGCTTCGCTATTTTAAGTGGCAAAAGCACTCTGAGGTGACGATACCGATCGAATCAGACTAAGGTCAAAACACGCTATCATTGTAGAGCATTATCACTGCGCTGGCAAGCGCAAAGGTGACCCCATCCATCCCCCGAAAAAAATTTCCCCCCAAAACGGACCGCTTGCTCACAGCGTATATATAGTTATTTCATACTTTTAGCCCATTTTGGCACTTTTTGACATGCCATAACTCCCGAACCGGAAGAGCTAGGAAGCTGAAATTTTGTACTTAGAAGCTTCTTGTAGACCTCTATCGATGGTAAAAATTTCAAGTGGCTAGCTCTTTTTGTTCAAAAGTTATAACACCACCCCCAAAACAGAAAATTCAGTGTGGGGATAACTAGGTTGATATATCACTGCGCTGGCAAGCGCAAAGGTTGCCATTCCCCCTCCCCCAAACAGCAAAGCGCCGCCAGAAACGCAGTTATACGTTTTATGGGTGTTTTGACTGAAAACCCAGATTTCAGAAGGCTATAGCATGGCTCCCATTCATCCGTTTGACTTGAAATTTGGAATGTATACCCGGCTCGGGGTCATTAACTTAAGTTCAAAATTTCAAGTCTCTATCTCATCTGGAACTGAAGTTACAGACAGGTCCCATTTGCCCTAGATTCAGTGTAACACATATGCGCGCGCGCGCGCACGCGCGCGCGTAGGAGAGACGCTTTTTATAAACCATATTCACGCCAAACGAAAAGAGATAGAAACCTCTCGATTTCACAGCTGGTAGATCTACTGGATGTGTGTGCATTAGTCGATGTGAGGTCCCTTTTCATTGCCAGGAACGTCCTACAGAACGTCTTAAAGTCGTCATTTTTCAGACTCTGACTAAAATTCTTTGAGCTCATTTTACACCCTGAAGACGGATTCTAATCGAAAATCGAAGACTATATCATGGAAAGAGAATTGTCTGAACTTTCAGAAACTATATCGCGAATTTTCAAAACTAGACGTATAAGGGTCTTAAAACGCGTCTAAAGTGTTATGACTGTTTAAAAATAGATATGACGATATGGGTTTTTTCGCCATAGCAGACTCAAATCTCATCCAATCGATCTCAAACTTGGTCAGTATCTTCATCTAGGTAATCCCAATGATATGACGTCATCATTATGACGTCATAACGACGTGACGTCATTTTATGACGTCAAAATGACGTCAAAAATGAAAATTTTGCAAATTCGCGATTCCATCCTCTCCTTACCTGTTCTACTACATCTAAATGGATAAAAAATCCCAAAAATGATGCAAATTATACCAAAACTAATTGAAATTAGTAGGCCGGAAAGGTTGCCCTATGATTTGAGCTACCTTTGCCACCGTAACATTCACGGGGTACAGTCAAGGTATAACCGATGCTTCTTCTATCTTCAAAAGGGAATGTACTGGTGCCAAAGGTAGCTCAAATCATAGGGCAACCTTTCCGGCCTACTAATTTCAATTAGTTTTGGTATAATTTGCATCATTTTTGGGATTTTTTATCCATTTAGATATAGTAGAACAGGTAAGGAGAGGATGGAATCGCGAATTTTCAAAATTTTCATTTTTGACGTCATTCTGACGTCATAAAATGACGTCACGTCGTTATGACGTCATAATGATGACGTCATATCATCGGGATTACCTAGATGAAGATACTGACCAAGTTTGAGATCGATTGGATGAGATTTGAGTCTGCTATGGCGAAAAACCCCATATCGTCATATCTATTTTTAAACAGTCATAACACTTTAGACGCGTTTTAAGACCCTTATACGTCTAGTTTTGAAAATTCACGA